>CAUYSK010052655.1:0-16308 GCA_963575035.1 Avahi laniger
TAAAAGCAGATCTGCCCAACTCCCAAGTCCACACCTTTCTTCTATGCCTTGTTATTGGGCAGAATAGGTCCTTAATAAATATTATGGGAAATTGAATTCAAATTAGCCATCTTTGTTAGAAAACATTAAGTCAGATACCTAGCGAGTTTCTAGAGCTATGCATGGAAACATAACTTTTTCATGAGTAACAATAAGAAAGACATGAGCAGAAAGAGTCGATCATGGAGGCTAAGTGTAGAGGCAGAGTAGAAAATTCCGAATACCCAAAGGCAGGAGAAGGGCTTGGCCCTGGACTGAGGCAAACGGGGAGCACAGAGGTAAACTGATTGTGAGTGTGGATGGGCAATCTAAGTGATGCTATAACCATGGCATCAAGGAGATTAGCAGAGAGCCAGAGAAGGAGGTTTGCCTCTGGATTTAGACCCAGCAGTGGTAGCAATGTACATTATAATGTTAATATATCACAGCTATCATCTCACCAGGTGTGTAAAATCTAACAGTGAACACCAAGTTTCTCATCGCCAAATCATTGACATCAAATGACAGCACTCATCGTAGGCTCTGCTTACCAAATGATCACCAACCTTAGAAACTCCAGAAAAAGGGATTTTAGACGTAGAACACACAATAGAATTATGGCTGTATTCATAAATCCACACCACTGCTGAAAAATAATAATGACTGTCTATTAATAACCTGCAGCTAATGGGTGCTTAACAATTTATTAGTTTTTCCATTAATATTTGAGATATCATCATATAACAAATGGACTTAAATAGGCATTTTTTTCTTGTAATCAAATTGAATTGATTTCAAAGTGGTGCAAAATTTTTTTTGAAACCAGAGATTTCTGAATCTCTGCAAGCAAGGTGGATGCACTATACATTGGGCTTGAGTCCCTCTCACTGTGAAGGAGAAATCAGGAGAAAACAGGGGCTGTGAAGATGTCCATGGCAAGCAGATATTACAGCCCCTCAGGGCCGGGCAGGATGAGCAGGATTAGTGAGTAACCACCAGAAAGTGACGTTTCAGCAAAAGTGATTTAATTATCTCGCTCAAGAGAAGAGACAGATAAATGACAAGAAAATCAGTTCATAGGAGAAGCGGACATCCGTGATTTGTCCCGAGTTTAATAACCATTTGGTTTTATGGGCTACACCTTCCTCAGTCTTGTCATCTTGCATAATTACTGCACAGAAAATCGTAGCAGTGGTAACCCCAGGGCATTACAAGATCCTGAACCATCACGGAATCAATTCACGGTCACTGTATCACACCTACTCTAAGCACAATAATGTTCTTTCCAAGAATTAAGAAGATACAAAGAAATAAAATATAAGAAATAAGAAGGAATTTTGTTTACCAAAATATTCAATAATAAGACCAACCTATACTCTGAAATTTCTACTTCATTATGATTTTATTGCATATTTAAGTACAGATAAGGGCAATTTAGAGTTTTGTCCACTAAATGCTTTCTAAAATGTTCATACGAAGTTTTAATTATATTATAAAAATGTATGGGTGTTTATTCAGTTCTGTCACATTCCTTAGTCCTACAACTTTTCCTAATTGTTGTTCCATGTCGTTAAAATAATTATTTTTAATTATCAGTGGGAGAAAACTGTCATCTTTTCTTTTTTCTCTTTTTTTTCCTTTAAAAATTGCACTTGTAAAGAGAAAAAAGGAATTATTAATAATCTTTACTTTGGTTACTTTCTGAGTTTTTGGTCCCTCATTTTAAAAAGATGCATAATGTATTTGTCTGGTTCCAGGAGTTTGTTCTTTGAATTATAGAGAAGGAAGAAAGGAGCAAATTACCATCACTTTAAATTCACCCAGATAATGCTGGTGCACGTGGGGACACACTGTCACCTGAAGCTGTAACTCATCCAGTCCCTTAACCACCAGCGTGAGCTTCCTCCTTCTTCCTTTGCAGTCCAGGATTTTGAGGAACAGCACATTTGGGAAACTTTATTTTCCCTTTCAGTCTTAGGCAAATATATATATATTAGTCTTATATGTTTGTGGTACCTCATTACAAAATGTCATTTGGAATCTCTATGATTCCCTGTTTTCAGTATCATCAGCTTGGCAGAGTTGAGCCAAGGGGGATGTGGATCTCAGTGACAGGAGTTACTTGCCCTGGCTTTGGCAGGCTCCCAGGGCGGCTGTCACCTTCTTCCCATAAAGGGCGTCTCTGCAGCCAGTGACTGGAATTGCTGTTCCACCTAGATACAGCGGCCACCCCCACTACACCTAGTGACGCCAGCCCCCTGCCGAAGGACAGTTAGCAGCACATGTCCAGGGTTCATCTTGCTGAGGAGTGGGGAAGAGCTCTTCTTCAGTAAGTCTTAGAATTGTATTATCAAACCCTTATTTAGGAAACACTTCCTGCTTTTAGCAACTAAATACAATGCGTGAAACTTCATTAGATGCTGGTGCAAAAAAAAAAAATCAATTATAAAAACATTCTCTCTCAAAAAAAAAAAAAAAAAAACATTCTCTTTCCCCCACCACCCACACACACACAAACCTTGAACATATGTGTCAATAAATAGATATTTCTTCTTTTTTCATGCTGTAATTTCTCCAAATTTGGCCAGTGAGAATCTCTCCATCGTTGCACCTTTTTGTTTGTTTGTTTTTTCTTGAAATATTCATATTAGTCTTAGAGCAATTCTTGCTTTCTGGCCTATCAAAATATTTTAGGCTTATTTTATACTTTTCTACTCTAGATCGAGAACCAACCATTTCGTCAAGGAATTCTGGTTCCTTCAAGTGGGGAAAGGTATTTAGAAACTAATGTCAGGGTGCTTGGTGTGCCCCAAGCTGCTGGGGTATAATTTCAGATCTTTTTGGATGTTTTTGGGATATCTCTCTCTCTCACACACACACATACACACACACCCCTCTGCTTGAGTTTTGAGATTCCCTCTGCATGTGACTTCTCAGAGATGGGACAGTCAGCAATAGAGAGTTACTGATTTAACAAACATTTATTGAGCATCAACCATGAATAGGCACAAGACCAGGGACACAGCAATGAAAACATCCAAGTCCCTGCAGCCATGAAGCCATGCTGTAGTGTGGAACAGAGATAAACCAATAAACATATGATAAAATGTCACATATTTATGTTATAAAAATAATTAAGCAAATAAGAGAACACAAAGTGTAGGTTTTATAGAAAGAAGAAACTGTATTTTAGATAAAGTGGTCAGAGAGGTTAAAATTTGAGGAAAGAACATGAATAAAGTGTGAGAGGCAGCCATGAAAATATCTAAGCAAAGAGATGTTTAGGAAGAAAGCACAGCAAGGACAAGGACCCAGAGGTGGAAACAGCAGGAAGCGCAGCAGGCTCAAGTGCTGGGGAGAGGCACCTGTGATTAGAATGGAACTAAGGGTGCAGGAGAGAGGGCAGTGACAGCCAGTGAGACAGGGAAAGCAGGCAGGGCCGGATCGTGGAAGGCCCCTTGAAGCCGTGAGAAAGACTATGACATTTTCTCCCAGTATGAAAAGGCAGCAATGGGCAACTGTGAGCAAAGGAGTGGCCAAACCCGGTCTTCCTGAGAGAGGCCCACTCTGGCTGCTGCATGGAGATGAGACCAGTTAGAGCAGACAGTGTTCACGTGGCTGGTGTGACAGTCCAGGCAAAGGAATGTCAGACTGATGCACAGGCAGCAGCTGCTTTGCGGGGAAGGGACCAGACTCAGGGTGTACATAGCAGGCAGAGCTACCAGAATGAGATAATGGATTAGATGAACGTATGAAAGAAATTCAGGAATTAAGAACGATTCCTAAGTTTTTGGTACCATTTACTGAGAAGGGTAAGCCCGGGAAAGGAATGATTTGTGGGGTGTATGAAGAATTTTGTTTTTTAATCAAAGCAGTGTGCAGATTCCATGCAATCCCCATCAAAAAATCACCCAGAAGTCCTCGGCTGTAAAGGGAAACAGAGACATGAAAGGAAACGGTGAGGGAGGAAAGGAGATTAGTGGTGTGGGTGATGCCCCTGCAATCATCAATAACTGGCACGATGCCAAATGAGACGTGCGCTACGGTTGCCAGACGGTTCTAACAAAAATACCTGGCACGTTTTGTAAAGGTTCATTACGTCCCAGTTTCACCTAATAAGCAAATTGGCATAACAGCAAATAGTGAAAGTCAAGAGCGTGAGCAATAAAATTAACACCAGGCCATATTTAAATATAACAACAAGAACTTCCTTAATTTCAAAGTGCCAAGCATCAGGCGTTGGCAATTTTAAAAACTTTTTCCCCCAGTAGAAAGCTCAATCTGGTTCAAAATTGGACAATACGCCACCCTGACAACCATTTTCACCGCAACTTCCTGAGTAGCAATATGTGCAACTTAGATGGGAATGTTCAATTGCTTGGGATGGTGTGTATTTCATTGAAAAAGCCTAAGTGGAATTTTAGATGAGAGAAAGTTCCAGAGGCTTAGGCTAGATCTTCATATTATATTTGATTATATATTACTGCTAAAAAAAATGGCATTTTTCTTTAAAAAAAGGTCCTGATTTATAATTTCTCTTTCACTTCTTGTCTCCCCGCTCCCGTGCTGCCCCCCCTCCCCCGTCTTTCTTTCTGTCTCTGTGTCTCTCTGTCTCTCTGTCCTTCTCTCTCTCTCTGCCTCTCCCCTCCCCCTTCTCTAGTTCCCTCTGCCTCCTCCCCTTAAATTGCATATTTAAGTACAGATAAGGGCAATTCAGAGTTTTGCCCACTAAATGCTCCCCATTTCTTCCACTGTGAGTGAAAGGTGAGGAGGTCAGAACCACAAGGCCAGGCCACATGAAGATGCCATTTCCAGAACTTTCCTCATCCCCTCCTGCTCCCACACGGGAGCCTTCCCTGCCCTTCCCTTTCTGCTCTGCCCTCCCCGCTTTCCCTGCAGTCGCTCAGTCCTTCTCGGCCCTGGTCGCGCTCTTACTCATCCTTGTTTTCACCTCTTCTCACAAGCCTTTCCTGGTGCAGCTGCCGCCTCTCCGCCTTGGCTTTTAGCTGACTCTTCCCCTTCCCAGGCCACGCCCGGGATCCTGAGGTCCGCTCCTGCGCGGCCGGTGCACCGCGCTCCCGTCACCTGCCCGCCAGCTCGGCGTCTCCGCGTGTGACATGGGGATGACAGCACGACGTGCTTCGGAGGGCTTTGGTGACGTTTAAACAAAACAAAGAGTGCGCAGTGTCTGTCTATAAAATATTAGCTGTTATTTTTATCATTTCCTTGATTTTTACTACCTCGGACATTATAAAATAATTAAAGAATTATCGAAGAAAGTTAAATTTTACAAAAGTCACATTTTCAAAAAGAATAATGTTAATATCGACTTTAAAGCCCTGATTAATAATGTCTTCTGTGCATGCCATTCAGGCTCCCAGCAAGGGCTCACTGAAATTTGGATGATTTGAGGAGAATTTAACAAGGGATGGGCAGGGCAGCCCCCCAGGCGGCAATAGCGGGGGCTTCTACCCCAGACCCTGAAGGAGCGGGGGAGGGGGCAGGTGGAAAGGGGCGCCTGACGGGAGCTGTGCTTGTAGGCGAGGATCACATCGGGCCCCTGGCAGGACGTAGGAGACTAGGTCCTCCAAGCTCTCTCCTCCCGCCTTTGATCCTTGAGTGCTCCCTGCTTGCCAAATCCTTCCCGGGACGCACAGCAGATGAGGAGGGTGAAAGATGGGTCCATGGACGGAAATCCTGAGGTGGTGGCGAGTCTTTTGTATGAGACCAGCGCTGTTAGTGAGTCTAAGTCCCCTGGTCATGTTATACAAGCTCAGCTGTGATTCACACAATTTATACGTGCAATTAAATGGATTAATAAAAGTCTATATAGTCTAGTTCCTTGTCATCTTAGTGACAATCTCCATCTTTAAATCTGAACTAAATACTTTACCATGAATTATTCTAGGCATTTCCTATAAATTCATAACCACATTTATGGCCTGAGATTACAGCTGCAATTGCCATTATATTTACATATTTATTATAATGACTATGCAATAAGTATGCCCTAATTAGATGATGATATTGTAACTAACAACCCATACACTTAATTCATGAAGAAGATTGCAAACAAAATATCATACACCAACTTGTTTTAATTAGCTCCTCTGAAACACCTTGGGCTTTACACTGCTATTTGCAATTGAGGCAATTGTTGTTTGAGGGATAAATCAGTGAATTAAATGTACATATTCATATAAGTTTATGTGTTCATTAAGATTTAAATTCTCAATGGCTAAATTGAATCAATTGAGAAAAAGAAATTTGTCTCTCTCTGAGAGAAAACCATACATTCTCCTTACTAATCATCGGAGTTAGGTAATTTGCCACATTTTCTCCTTGCCTTGCCTAAAAGGAAGCTTATAGTCCAAAGTATTTTGCTTAGATGTAGATACTATTTCATAATTACAATCAAAATACTTCATTTTCTTCATTATTTTACTTCATTTCACCACATTATATTTCAATTTTGAATTTCTTATTTTATGTTCTTTTAAACAACATTGAGGTTTTGAGGGCTTTTGGACAAATATGTAATATATAAAATATTCTTTTTAATATTTTGAAATTCCATATTTTTATAAGCTATGTGGATTATTTCCTGATAGATGGCAGTCTCAAAATTGCAGAGCTCATTTCTTCATGGAAGATTGATTTGCTTATCAAATTATACAAAATTGGTTGGTGAATTTAGCATCTATTGCTTTTCTATTGAACTGAAATCAACCACAAACTCATTTTTATGGCTGCACAATAACAATATATGGAAGCAAATTTCCAGATAAGAAAAACCTTAAAGGAAACCCTCAAACAGCTCAGTGAGGAATTTGGTAATTCCACCCAGATGCTATAATCATGAAGACCAAATGTTTACATTGCCACGTTCACCAAACGGGGAGATAAAGCTCTCAGAAGCAGAGGGTTCCTCACTCATGCAATATTAGATACATTGAGAACAAATTTCATTTGTTACAGCTCCTTTGTGTTGGCAGCGAACAATACAAAATTTGTCCATCATATTAATAATAAAAAAATGCTGATACATCCAGAACAATTTAGGCTAGAAAGTTATTTGAAACTGCAAAGCTTTTATGAGTTGGCCAGATGCTCCACGATGAATTATTCCAGACAAAGGAGCCAAAAACATTTCAAATTAGTTCTGTGAAATTATCTCTCCTTATTGATGGGATGCAAGAAGGTGGTGAGTTTGAGAGTCTCTATAGATACATCTATTTACCTTTTGATACAGAACCTGACCATGAGCCTCTCCTAACAATTTGATTTCATCCAAAAGGATGAAATTCTGGACACTGAAATACCATTATCTGCCACGTTGGTTCTCAGAAAGTAGAGCTTTTTAAAACAATTGCAATGGAGCCTCCAGGAAAAATGAGAACCAATCTCTTACTTAGCTGCCCAATAAAATGGCCTGCATCACCAGGATGTTTTAGTTACTATTTATGCAACCCACTGTTTTCATGGTGCAAATAGCTAAATGCCTTGAGAGTATCAACCGCTTTTAGCATTAGGCCGTATAATCCTGATTTCGAAGACTTTTTGCAAACACTCCCTAAACAAGGGCAGGGGGGATTGGGGATTAAAGGTTTACACAAGCAAATGGATAAAACTAAGACATAAAATATGCATTAGACTGCACTCCACTAATTTTGCTCTTAAAAAAAAATGCTCATTATTTTAGGCTTCCCATGTCCAGATAGATATTTCAGACTTTGGAGATTGTGGATTAGAGGCTTTAAGGTAGAAAATGTATTATAGGAAGAAAACAGCAACCATTCCTTGCCTGATGAAATATAAGATAGAAAAAGACATAAGTTTCAACTTCTTAACTATTTACTTCAATACACTTGTTAGTAGGGAGATTGGTTGTGAAGTAATGAAATAGTTCCTAGCAGGCAAGGGAAGCTCGAGATGCAGTCGTAGTCTGCCTAGCTCACGGATGCCCCGCTTTTGACAAATAAGGTGACAGTGACTCGGCTGCCTTGCAGCTTCTTTCCTGGCTAATGATTGATCATCCCCACAGAGAAGAGAAGAAAGGAGGGCTCCTCAGGTTGACTACAGCCTGTCTGTGTTGCCCCGTTGATTAGGGGGTTAAAGTCCTTTGAGATTTGTGGATTTAGTTTAGTATCTCCACTACAGATGGTTTAAATGTAATTTTCTGGTCCCGAAGCTGACCATCCTTTGGGATCTCAGGTTTTATGTAGAAGCAACTATAGGGAGCATCATTTCAAATCAAGTATGTTTATCACAGGAGTGACTGGAGAAGAGTATTTGAAATCAGGAATATCATGGAAAAACCTTAATTCAACTCCTGTACTTTCTGACCATGCTGCCCAATTTACCATGCTGATTCATTCCAATTCTTCCTGTTCTTCGCAGATCTCTGCTCCTTTCCTCATGTTTTATTTTTGTTTTTGTTTGTTTGTTTGTGGGATACTCAACTGTAATGTTCAAAACAAAAAACAACCCCCCCCAAAAAAAAAACGCAATTCTCTTAAAGTGATCAGTACAATAATGTGAGAATTAATAGCCCCAGAGCTAACATTTTTGAGCTAGTTTTGTACAAGCAATGTACTAAATGTTATATAAGTACGAACTCATTTAATTTTTTATAACAACACTGCAATGTAAGTTTTATTATTATCCAAAATTTACAGATGAGAAAACAGAGGCAAAAGGAGGTATTGTAACTTGCTCAAGGTCACACAGTTGATACGGGGCAGAAGCAAGATTCAGACCTAGGATGTCTGGCTCTAACTCAGGTCTTTAATTTGTACTGTACAAGCAATAATGGAATTCTCTTTACTTGAGTTCATAACCTAATGAATAGCCCAAGGATTGACTTGACATCTTTTCTATGCAATGGTCTCTAGTGCTGACACTGTGCTAGGTGCTGGGTAAAAGAAAAATTTTAAAGGATTAAACATGGAATCCACCCTCAAGAATTTAATAATCTGATAGATGGCTAAGTATTAAACTTGAAAGTTAAAGGCAAGGCCATTATACTTTGGTAAATATGGTGTGTTGTATTTATAAAGACACATAAATTTACAAACACTAACACACATCTGGGCCACTTTTTGAAAGATTATTGGTTTCCAGATTTGGCAATTATTTTAGATATCCTAATGATATAAAAATAGATGATACTGATAAAAAAAAAGAAAGTAATCTCATTTAAGTATGTTTAACTTCCATAAAGACAATATTTTTATAAAAGCAGGCCATGACACATTTGAATAAAGACCAAGTAACAAATACTCACATGCAAATCATCACCAATATCTTCCAGACTAATATGCAAAAGGAGCATAGTAGAAGTAGGGCATTATTATTAACGCAACAGAGCAACTAGATTTTGAAGGGGTTCCAAATATGGTACACACCAGATCTGGGAATTACAGTTAATGGATTCAAGGTATGGAGGAAATACTTTTTAATGAACACTTATTGGCTCGGCTGTCACAAAACTGACCTATGACTTGTTCCCTGAGTATGTATTGAGCTCCAGTAGAAGGAGCCAGCACGATTCTTGTGACTTGGGAAGATCCAGGGATGAAAAGCAGTGTTATCACCCTTTGAGGAGAGGCATATTGCCTCCTGGCTCTCATTTGTGTCTTTTCCAGTCCAGCTGTGGGATTATATTTTTAGAACCTTGGAAGGTTATAAGCCAAAACTGAAAGACCTGAGACCCTTTATAACATGAGGACACAGGAAGTGTGGTTTTGCTGTCCTCCAACGCAGTGGAACCCAAAGGCAGGAACGTAGTCTCCCCGGTCAACAGAAACCACTGAGCAGCTTCAGCTCCCAGCCACAGGGCTGACCCACAGGAGCAACCTTCCGTATGAACTGATGCAACACTCCTCTTTGGGTCCCATGCTTTAGGGGGTGGAGATCCTGCCTTAGTTGCTGGCGATCAGACGGAGTGGAATTCAAATTGCTGCAGACTGCAGTCAGGCAACAGTAACGGAGGTGCGTTACTGTGAGCCTTGGGCATGTATGGATATTAACTGTGTGAATTATCTTTCCAGACCAGTGTGATGGGGAGGCTATTACAAAATCCCAAGCTTAAAATAAGAAAAACTTCGTTCATTCAATTTTTTTAGAAAAAGATAATTTCCTATTAATTTTTGTATTCTATTTCTATGTTATCATTCAAGAACACTGTAAAAACTTAAAGATGAGCTTGCTGCTGAAACCAAGAGAAATTGTAAAGTCGAAAAATAGTTAATGTGTAGCCAAAGGGCAGTTACATGGTTAGTCACTGAAAAGGATATTAAACAGGCATAAAATCTAGACAGCAGTACCAACAGGGACAGACGTGAGTTCCTGGTTCATTCCTGCCCTGGAGTCCCAAATCCTTCAAGCTTGCAAAGCTCTCTTAAAACTTGCAAATGAGGTACCGACACTACAGAGAGAAAGAAATCCTTGACTGTTCCAAGGAGAGAACTGCTTACATTTTCAAAGATTCCCTTGGCCCTGGGAGTAAAGAGTGCTGGCTGAACCTCCAGATTGCTTATAAAAACGAGATATAAAGGGATCTCTTTTTATTTCAAATAACAAATTAGAATAAAACCATTCTGCAATTTGCAACATTTTCAACATCTTACTCTCAGTAGCCACCATGACCTTTTCTTGTTAAGTTATGTACAGACCATATTCATTAATCATTTTTCTTCATAAGGTTGAATTCATTAGGTTTTAAAGCTGATGTAGATTCATAGCTGTTCATCATAATTAGTTGCTTAAAAGAGTGTGGGGGGGTGATTAGTGCCTCATTAGCACCTCTCTGTTTCTTCTAGAGTGCTAACAAGTAATTAATACAACAAAAAAGAGACCACTCCTGTTCTGAACAAAGTGACCCATCCTAATAAACTACTTTAAAATTTTTACTTTGTCCTTCTGAGTACAAATCATTGAGCTAGAGATTGAGTTAGTGTCTTTTCCTTGCACATGAAACAAAGGAATGCAGGGAAGTGAGCCACATCCTTAACTCCAATTTACAGACATTTGTGGTACCTTGTTGCATGCCTACCACTGTGCTTATTATGGGTAATACCAGAGAATATTATCATAACAGCTATCTGCAAGGAGCAGAAACCTGTCTTTGAGATTATATGGAAATGTTTACATCCAGGAAGCAGTTAGGAAACAACAGAAGGCTTACACTGGATGCATCATTATTAAGCTTGACAGCTCAGCAGCGCAGTGCCGGACAGAAGACAGGCTCCCTAGACCAGCTGGACAGCCAGGTTCCCAACCCTGGATCTGCAGCTTACTATATCACCTTGGACTGTGCCCTTCATTTTCCGCTTGTCAAATTCAAGCACTGAGAAACTATATGGAAAGCACTCCTAGCACAGTGCCTGACTGTAAAGAACTCTGGCCAGAGGGCAGTGCAGAACACAACTCTGCTAGAAGGTGTTTGTGACTTGCCCTCTAGGAAGGCTAAGGAAACCTTAACTGGTGGCATGGCCACACAGAGTCCAGCAGTAGAGGAGTTTGGGACCCTTCCTTTCTCTAAGGATTCTTTCCTAATATCTAGGTATTTGATTCACCCTCAGGTCCACTGACAAGTGAAAGAAAAGTTGATGACAAGTTGGTGACAAAGGACACTTGGCACTCATGCCTCAGGCAGGGATATGCAAAGGATTCAATAAGCTAATGCATGAAAACCCACTAACAGATGCCTTGCACACAGTACACATTCAGTAAAGGTTACCTATTGTCTTTGCTGCTGTTGCTGTTATTTAATAGAGTGTCTGGTTCAATATTGGTATTTAAAATATAAGAGCATATTTTATAAGGGAATGGATGACAGCTTCCAGCTATTTAGAAAGCTTAGCTATAGAAAGAGGTGGTGGGGAGGAGTCATTATTATTTAGGAGTACAGGTCTAGAAGCTTTTAACCAAAAATAATGTATATTCAACAGGAGGAAACCCTTTGTGTGTTTATAGCTGCCCAAAGATTCAGTGAGCTACCCTGAAACATAGTGAACGCTGGTGTCTTGCATAAGAAGAGTCTTCAACATACAAATGAGTTTGTTCGGGTTGACCTCTGAGATCCCTCCCACCAGGCAAAAGGTTGACGCTCAGCAAACATGGAGTGTGCAAAGAACAAATGAGGCCATGTTCAGGGAAATCTAGGTAGACAATGAAAAGGGTGGCTGTGTGTTCTCCAGATGACAAGAGGCCTGGCTTAGCCCTCAGCTGTGCCCACTTGGGCCCCTCTAAGCCTCAGAGGGTACCCTTGTATACAAAGGGTAGGTAATAAAATACATTCTTGTTGTGAGGCATTAATGAAAAACACTTAGAATGGCTAATAATTAACAATATCACTGTGCTAATTGGGTAGAGACAAGGACATTCTAGAGAGGAAATTTGTAACCAAGACCAATGTGGTATGAAGGAGGTGTTTAATAGACATCTTTGAATTAAGATGGAACACTAGGATGAGTAGATTGACTGGCAGAGTTCAAATTGTTGAAGGTCTTGGACGGCAGGGTGAAGACCGCAGATCTAAAAAAAAAAAGGCTGTTAAAGAATGTTTCTAATGAGGTAACAAGGGAAAAGCACTTAGGGCACTTCCTGCAGAACTCAGATGTTTACAAAGCATATTGAGATATGAGATCTTGTTTGATCTGCACATCCTCTCTCTGAGGTCTGAGGAGCAGGTGTTATCTCCAACTTTCAGAGGAAAAATGTAGGCTCAGAAAAATGAAGTGCCTTGGTCTTGTGGCAAAAGTATTACATGAACTAAACCTATGTCTTCTGATGTTTCATCTTGTATAACTCATCACAGCATATCACAGAAAACAGGAAGGATGGCAAAGGAGAAGTTCAAGACTTCATGGTATTTTTGATGGTTCAGTAGTAACATTTCTATTTCATTGAAATTTTAGGAATCATCACCTTGGTAATATCATTCTTATTCTATAGTATTTGCTGCCATACATTTGATATTATTTGTTGAACAAGGTAAATGTAATTCTCCCTTTCTTGAATTTCTGCAGGTCTGAAATTAACAGAGGTCTTTCCAAAGTGCCTTTCTGGATTGATTTGGCATTTAACCAAGTCTCTCCTGGTAAAATCCTCCAGGATTTTTATTGTCAATATGAGTTCTACTATGATGATTCTACAACACAAATGAGTTCGTTTTAAAGTCTAGGAGTATATGCATACACAAAGAGTGCAATGCGCACCACCCGAAGGATGGACATATTTGAAACTCGGACTTAGGGGGCAGGGGCAAGGGCAACATACGTAACCTAAACATCTGTACCCCCATAATATGCTGAAATAAAAAAAAAAAGTCTAGCAGAGGCCGGGCAGAGTGGCTCATGCCTGTAATCCTAGCACTCTGGGAAGCCGAGATAGGCGGATTATTTGAGCTCAGGAGTTTGAGATCAGCCTGAGCAATAGCGAGACTGTGTCTCTACTAAAAAATAGAAAGAAATTAGCTGGACAACTAAAAATATAGAAAAAATTAGCTGGGCATGGTGGTGCATGTTTGTAGTCCCAGCTACTTGGGAGTCTGAGGCAGTAGGATCACTTGAGCCCAGGAGTTTGAAGTTGCTTGTGAGCTAGGCTGAAGCTATGGCACTCTAGCCCAGGCAACAGAGTAAGACTCTGTCTCAAAAATAAATAAATAAGTAAAGTCTAGGAGAAAGTAGACGCATGTATGATAACAATAATGGCTAATGTTCACTGAGGGCTTTCTATAAATTAGGCACTGAACTAAGTATTGTTTATATATGATAAGCAATTTAAAACTTGCAACAACTTTGTAAGTACTATTATTATCCACATTCTACAGAAGGACTGCAAAGATCAACTGAAATCTCAGTGTTCATACCAAAATCTCCCTGAGACATTGGGACCGTGCACAGCCTTCCTTTGGGATCCTGGTAACAGTATGGTACAAACCTGTGTTTGTGTGTCGGAATGGAGACAGCTTCCCAAGGAATCAGACATCAGACGCCCCCTCCAGAAGAGGCATGAGGAGGGAATGCTATCACCAGCTGCCATGCTGTGAGGAGGCTTCCTCGGAACTTTCTCAATCACCAAAGGGAAGGGGCACAGAACAGCGGACATTGTATATTGTCCAAGGTCATTTATTTCAACCCCTCTTAGGAAGTTCCAAATAGATTTTGTAAGAGTTTGGAGGGTGAAACAAAAAGTCATGCGAGAGCAACCAGGATGGAAAAAGAGAAAAGCAGCTGTTACATGTATAATTCAATCGTTATCATTACACTGTCCCAAAGAACATGCAGCCCCTGTGTGTGACATCTTTTGTGCCATTTCAAGGGAACCGAGGAAATCACTGCCTGATCCACTCTCCAATCCAGTGTTAAGTGTCTTCAAACACACAAATAGTCATAAAATTAGAGATAGTTAATAAGGATTTGGTTCTCTAATATAGAAAATAAAAGAAACTTATACTATCCAAAGGCCTTTCTTAAGGTAAAGAAATCACCTTTTAAATAAGCAGGCATTGTTTGTTAGACTTCATGGTAAAGCCATTTTTGTGTAGGAAGACAGATATTTAATAAAGTAAATTTCTATGGAGGATACTCATTGGTCTTTGACAAATCTGAATAAATCAGAAGCTTGATTAACCAGATAGAAATGAACTATTAGGTATCTATTGTTTTAGGAATTTGTCCTAGTTGTTTTTATCAGAGAATGAGAAAAAAATGGGATTTTTAAGAATAATATCTTAAGAAATGTAAAGAGACACAGGGCCTTTTAGAAACTCGCAGTGTAGCTGGAGAGAGAATAAACTGCTCTGGCTAGAAGTCAGGTCTGTCCCAGACTAATCCACTGCCTTTAACATCTCTGTTAATCTCCCTTCAGTTCCAATCAGGGAGTCAGACTGGAGAAAGTGTACGTGAAGACATACAAAAAAGCACGAGTCCTTTCATGTCTGGACCCAGAAAATCACACACAAGTCCAGAGGGGCTCAGCAGCTATGTATCTGCAGGAACCACCTGTTCTCGCTCTCCCTGGGGAGTGCAGAGGCCAGAGGACACAGAGAGGGAAGAAGGCAGGGACAAGTGGGAGAAGACAAGGATTTGGCAGCTTACTGGGTGGTAGGATTGGAAGAGTGCCCCGTGTCTCCCAAAAATATCCTTCCAACTGACTTTGTCTCAGCGCCTTAACTTTCCCATATGCATTTCGGTTGGAAAGTCATTGGAAGCCAAGTAAATATATTAACCTTTTGAAAGACTTAAATCAGCTTTCAGCTTTTAATAGAATGGCCACATATCCTCATCTGCTTAGAGCAGCTCAGCAATTCATTAGCAGTAGTACCCGTTTCACTCTCCCAAGTATCCCACTTTGGAAAATACTTTGCATAGCCAACCTAGTTCTAATTACCTAGAGTACACCTGCTAACACAGGTAAGGCAAGAACATGTCGGTGATGATGAGGAGGACGAGCTGAACATCTGGTGAAAGGGGAGGTTCCCTGAGACACAGACCCCACTGAAAGGAGTTAGGTGAGAACAAATACAGATGAAGAAGCTGAAAATTAACCCATTTAAGCCTTACAGCTTTTCTCTGGATGAAGCTAGATGGGATCAAGAGAAATCTGAGGACTGGTGAATTGAATTCATTGTTAGGACCAAAAGTTATATTAAGTAATCTTCAGGGTGGTATTGACATATGTTGATTTGGTTGTTTTCACCAATCTTTAAAATTCTAATGTTCTACTTACTTACTATTTTGATTTGAGGAACTATAAAATCTTCAGTGAACTAAAATTAACTGTTCTTTGAGAATATTCCTGAGAGTTTACAAAAGTCCATGACATGGTGGGAGACATGTCAGTCTAAGGTGTTACAAACCTATAATTAATATGTACAAAGATGTTCATTGCAGCTGTGGTGGAAGGGGACAGCTACCCATGTGCCCAGACCAGATGTGGGAGAGTGGGCAGGTGAAATATGACTGCACCTCATGGAGCGCTGTGAAGCACCTAGAAGTGACAGATTAGCTGTGTGCATCTTGGTATAGCTGGATCTTAAAAACGGAGTGCTGAGGAGAAAATTGAGAATCAAATTAATCTACTTAACATCAATTTGGTATTCACATAAACTTAAGATTTACATGCCTAAAACAATTATACATAATTTATGAGAACCATGCAAAACAATGTGAGTCACATTAAACATCTTGGAATATTTGGCTGCAGTGGATGGGTGGAGAGTGGGCTATGGGAATACAGGTAATAAATATAGGAATAAAACATGTGCCTGAAATTTGGTGA
>CAUYSK010052656.1:0-17946 GCA_963575035.1 Avahi laniger
CTGAATATTTCTAGTTCAGAGAATGAAAACATTTGTTTCATGGATCTATGCCAGCGGTCCCCAGCCTTTTTGGCATCGGGGACCGTTTTCACGGAAGGCGATTTTTCCATGCAGTGGCAGTAGGGGATGGTTTAGGGATGATTCAAGCATTACATTTATTATACCTTTTACTTCTGTTGTTATTACATTGTAATATATAATGAAATAATTATACAATTCACCATAGGTTGGGGGCCTCTGGTCTATGCAATAAATTCTAGTGCAATGTATCGTAGTGTTGGTACTGTGAAGATAGCTCTGTATTTGAGTTGTGATAGCTTGTGAGTAGAAAAAAATTGTTTTATCATCTCCTTGGGTTTATAAACTTCATAAAAAATAATAGGGAGAACAAATTTTATGGGGGCTGTATAGGTGTATAGTTTCCTAGGGCTGCTGTAACAAATGACCTCAAATTTGGTGTTTTAAGCAAAGGAAATTTATTCTCTCATAATTCTTCTGGAGGCCAGAACTCCAAAATCAGGTTGTTGTCGTGTTGGTTCATTCTGGAGGTTCTGAGGCAGAATTGTTTCCATGCCTCTGTCCTAGCTTCTGGTAGTTGTTGGCAGTCCTTGGTGTTCCTTGGCTTGTAGACACATCACTTCAATCTCTGCCTTTGCCTTCACGTGGCCTTCCCCTCTGGGTCTTTTCTGTGTCAATGTGTCTCATATCTCCCTCTCTTTTCTCTTATCGTAAGTTCAACAGTCATTGGGTTTAAGTCTAGGGTGATCTCAACATAATTACAGCTGCAAAGACTGTTTCCAAATAAGGTCATATTTGCAGGTACCAGGGGTTAGGAGTTGAACATATCTTTTTGGGTGCCACTATTCAATTCAGGAAGATTGAGTAATCATTCAATCTTCCTGAATTTGCTAATAAGCACTATGAAACTGCTTTTACTAAATGGCATGATAGCTATGGAATCTGACCTATTTTATATGCATATAAATGTGATTCAGAATGAAGTTGCATGTTTACTTTCTCTTCATGTGGTTTACAATTGATGTGGCATTCTTTTACTATGAAATTAGGCTGAAGACATACAGACAAGCTGTAATTGTGACTTTAAATGGTGTGAGCAAGACCTTAAATTCTATGATTGTGTGCCATTTAGCTCTTGAGTATTTTAACCTACATACTTGGGTATTTCTGTAAGATGAATGTTTATATATATGGTTCTTTTTGATATGAATGTTTGTCTCTATTAAAAGAGTTTAAATTTATCCAATGATCTAGTCAGGTTTAAGTTTGTGTGCCGTAAGTAGGGATTTTATAAAAACTGAGAATTGGATGAAGGAAGTTATTAAACAATAAGTATTAATAAGAAGGGTGGTCCTTGGTATGAATAGACAGCCACTTGGAGAAAAGTGCTGACCCAGCCTGCAGGCATGTGGTTTGAAGGGAAACTCTGGTGAGAGCATTCTGTCCTCTTTAATTTTGAGTTGAAGGCCATGAGGAATTTAGTTGTTTTTCTTATTAGGAAAATAAAACAACAGTGGTATAGGCTTAAGGTTGTTTTAAGTTTAGTTGTGTTATGGCCCATGTGTCTCCACTAAAACATAAGCTCCACAAGTGCCAGAAACATGCCAGTTTTATTTATTTATTTATATATATATTTTTGATTAGACAGTCTTGCTCTGTTGCTGCAGATGGAGTACTGTGGTGTCATCACAGCTCACTTCAACCTGCAACTCCTGGGCCCACGAGATCCACCTGCCTTAGCCTCCTGAGTAGCTGGGACTATAGGCACGTGCCACCACACCTGGCTAATTTTTAAATTTTTTGTAGAGATGGGGCCTCACTGTGTTGCCCAGGCTGCTCTTGAACTCCTAGCCTCAAGTGATCCTCTGGCCTTCGCCTCCTGAAGTGCTGGGATTATAGGTGTTAGCCACCTGGCCCAGCCCAGTTTTATTCTTATTTAGGACTTTATCCTAGGTCCTATGTAGTTAATATGTAACAAATATTTGTTGAATGAATAAACTTATTGGTATATTATGGACACTCTTGAAATCCATACATAGAGATACATCTCATTCTTTTTAATGGCTGTTTACTATTCTGTGATGGATATGCCATAATTCATTTAACCAGTCCTCTCTGTTCCACTGTTAGGGACATTTAAGTTATTAACAGTTTTTCACAGTAACAAAGCTGCCATGACATATCTTGTTTGTGTGTATATGTTTATGTATCTTTGGTAGTTTATAATGTTAATTTCCTTCATTCATGCCTATGTTTCTGTGGAACAATTAGACACATTTTAAAATGTATGATTGAAATAATTTTCAAGTATAATTGACCTACATTTTCCTAAATACATTTAAAATGCTTTTAAATTTGTTTTCTTCTGAATCAGTGAAAATCTTTTGCCACAAAATCTTGAGAAAGGAGTCAGAAGCAATGTGTGTGTATACACTGTGTTGATTATCTTTGTGGGATGGTTCTCGGCAAATCCTTGTGAAAAGAAGGCTCAAAACCCTTCTGTCCATTGCATAGCAAGGCTGGGAAGGAAGACAGCAGCTGTTATTGGATAAGATTAGGACACTGAATAACACATAAGGAAGAATTCCCTTCATGCTTAAGAGAGGTGCCTAACCTCAGGGTGACCATATATCTATTTGCCTAAGAAAGTCCTGGTTTATGCTTGTCTTGATGTAATTATTATTAGCATTCCCTTTCAGTCCCAGTTTATCAGTAAGTTATATCATCACCCTACTCAATCTCTCCATTCTTTAGTTTCCTTGTCTGTAAAATAGAGATAGAACAGTGCCTGGTATATAGCAAAGCCATATAAGTGTTTGCTGTCACTGTTGCTGTTACGATTATTTGATCAGCAACATTTGTTTATCTTTCCCTGCTTCTTGAATTACTTCCTTCTCTTGGCCTCCTGGCTACTATTTTCTTTTTTTCCTACATTTTTGGCTGCTCTTTCTTAGTTTCCTTGCCTGGATCTTCATAATTTTCCTAACCTCTCAATATTGGAGTGTCCAGATCCTAGTCCCTGTTTTTTTCTCTGTCTGATCTAGCTGACTCCCAAATTTGTCTTCAATTTCTCCTTTTCAGTGAATTCCAGACTCATTTCTCTCCTAGATGTCTAATAATTACCTTAATAGTACAAGTGCAAAACCACTCTTTATTCTTGCTTCTCTTCTCTATCCTTTCTAACCTGTTCTAGCCCAATAAATGATACCACCATTCTTTCAGTTAATTAGGCAAAACAAACATACAAAAAAACCCATGGCATCATCTTTGAATCCTTTCTAACAGACACTATCTCCACATCCAGTTCATCAGCAAACCCTCTTGGCTCTCCTTTGGCAATTCACGCGGATCTGGCTGCTTTTCTCCTCTGCTCCAGCCAGCCTCGTTCAGGCTGCTGTTTTCTTTTCTTGATTTATTGTAATAGTTTCATAAGTAGTCTCTTTGCTTCCACACTTGACCACTCTCCCTGATTCAATTTCCCACAGCAACCAGTGTTAACTTTTAATATAAAAGTCAAAACATTTTACTCCTCTTCCTCAAGCCCTTCTATGGTTTTTATTGCACTTTGAATAAAATCTGAAGTCCTCACTGTGTCCTTCAAGGCTCTGCCTACCTACCTGTTAATTTTCTGAACTCTCATTAACCACCCTCCCTGCTGTTTGTTCCATTGTAGTCACATTTCATTGTCTTGCTGTTCCTCAAGCATGTTAAACATACTGTCACCTCACTGCCTTTAGCTTAATGTTCCCTCTGCCTGGCATGATCTTCCCCTAGATGGCAGCAAGTCTCACTTCTCCAGTTGATCTAGGATCAATGTCACATTGTTAGTGAAGCCTTCTGGCTAACTTATGTAATTCCGCATCTCCCCCTGCAGCTCTTGCCGTCCCAGTTCCCTTCATTTTTCTTCAGAGTTCATCTTCAGAGTTCACATGACCTCTGATATATTTGTTTGTTGATGGTTCACCCTCAAAGAAACCGCAAGCCCTGTGAGAGTCTGGAATTCGATTCTCAGCTCCTGACAATGCCTGGTACGTTGGAGGTACTCAGTATTTGCAGATCGAGTGGGCTGCTGAGTGAGCCTAAGGAAGATTCATGTGGAAGTTTTAGCAGTTTAATAGAACATGGACTGTGAAAATTACCTCCTTTTAATTCTAGTTTTGCTTCTGTAGACCATTCTGCGTTCTAGAATAGATGAGAAATGAAATTGGGGTTTAGGATACTGGGAGGTAACAATGGATAGAGGGGAAAGGAAATGAAAAAGGAAGTATTATAAGAGCCCAGACTCTGGGAAGCAGAAGTTACAGCTAGAAGTGAGTTGGTTACCTACCTGCTTATGGGGCAGCCTTTCATTTCTAAGTTTGGAAAGGAAGAAAACCAATTTTTTTAAAAATTTTTTACAAAAAAAAAATAATGTCATCCTTGCACAGGGGCCATGCTAATCTTCTCTGTATTGTTCCAATTTTAGTATATGTGCTACCGAAGCGAGCACGAAAACCAATTTTTGAGTGCCCCTTTTGAGCTAAGCAGTGTTCTGAGTACTTTACAACTAACATTTAATTCACAATAGCCCTTTCAAATAGGTGAGGAAATGAGACTTAAGAAATTCAGTAACCTTCCCAAGATCATAAAGCAGTGAAATGGGATATTTAGATCTGACTGACTTCAAAATTCATACTGTTTCTCGTGCTTCATAATACCTGAAGGGAGAGTCTATGTACAATAATTTACATTTCATATGGCGCTGTAAAATTTACAGAAAATTTTCACATAGCTCATTTGACTCCTTGTAACAAATTTTTAACGTAACTATCACCTCAACTTAGTAGATAATTAATTAAATTTGGTGTCAGTAATGAGTAACTTGCTGCAAATCCTACAGCTCTAAAGTAGCAGAGCAAGGGCTTTGAGTAAATCTAGCTTGCCTAAAATCTGATATTCTTTCTGTATACTACAGATTTAAAGCAAAGAATTTTTTGATAGCACCTATAAATTATACTTGACACATCATAAGAGCTAAATGTGTCATAATGAAATTATTGAGCTGGAAGCAGTTTTGGATTATGAAGAGCAAATTCCTCATTTATAGTGAAAAGCCAAGAAAGAGGTTTTCTCATCTAGGAGGACTGAACTAGTTATTGCGAGAGCTGGAACTAGCTAGAATCTAGCTTTTATTACAAAGGAGTTTATATTAATTTATCTAGTTTTTTCAAAACTCTTGTGTTCCCTCTTTCATTCATATATTTCATATTTGAAAAGCTACAAAAAAAATTTCCTACTTGCACATTGTCTCTCAAAAATCCAGTTCTTTTTACATGTAATAGAAATTAATGAGTTTTTGTATATCTTTCTAGAGATTTTTATACACATAAAGCAAATGCATAAACTGTATGTATTTATTTAACAACATATCTTGCAAATTATTCTGTGTTAGTACACGAAGTCATTCTTTTTTTTAATGGCTATATTCATGGTGAACGAATGTTTCATAGTGTAGTCAGTCATTTGCTGAAGGAAATTTTAACTTGTTCCTGTTGCCTTTTAAATTAAAGGCAATTCATTAATGAGCTACCTTACACATATCATTTCTCATCCCTCTGGGTGTATTGGTAGTATAAATTTCTAGTAAGTGAAATTGTTGGGTCAAGGAATATCTGTTCCTGTGTTTTTTTGTTTTTTTAGTAACATATTAACACTTAGGCCTTTATTTTTAATGTAGCAATGGAGTGTTTTCGCCTTGAATCACACTGCTTTTGTCTTTTCTGTTTGGCAATAATTTTTTTGTAATTTAAAAAGTAATCACTTATTTTAAGGGGTAACAGGATTTCTTTTTTAAACTGGTACAGGCTATACACTTTGATGTTAATAGGACAGGTTAAAGAAAGTGTAATGGAAGTAGTATTGCTTTGGAGTCACACCTGATTTGAATCCCAGTGCTACCAGCCTACTGACTTTGTGACCTTAGAGAGGATATCTCACTGCTGAGCCTCAATGGTCTCATCTGTCAAATGGGAATAGTACTACCAGTCTTACAGAGTTGTTGTCTAGAACTACTATAGTTCCTTTTTTTTTTAAATGAATATTCTTTTTTTTCCTGCGTTTTTTTAATTTTAAAATACTAAACGGGTAAAAATGTTTTTGTTATAAGGATAGCTTTTGTAATGTTTAAGTCAGGGCTTTCAGTGTTCCCATTAACTGAATAGTGTTCATTATACCTGTTAGGTAGGTTTTTACTCCTCCCTCCTGCCCGCTTCTTGATTTCCAGTGATGTTTACTTCTCTCTGTGCCCGTGTGTGCCCATCAATTAGTTCCAAATTATTAGAGAGCACATGTGGTTTTTGTTTTTTCATTCTTGAGATACTTCACTTGGGATAATGCTTTCCAGTCTCATCCAGATTTCTGCAAAAGACTTCATTTCTTTTTATGGCTGAGTAGTTTGTTAATCCACTTATGAACCGATGGACACTTAGGTTGATTCCAGATCCATGTGATTGTGAATTGTGCTGCAATACACATTTGAGTGCAGGTGTCTTTTTGATAAAATGAGTTCTTTTCCTTTGGGTAGATACCCAGTAGTGGGATTGCTGGATCGAATGGTAGGTCTGCTTTTAGTTCTTTGAGAAATCCAGTTACTGTATTTCATCAATTCTCAGATAAACATTTTTTCCTCCTACATTTTAGTATCTCTGAAATTGAGATGTCTCATTATCAAAGCCATGTCATAGGTGTATTGGTAGCATTCTTTTTTTCTTGGCATATAAAATAATGATTTTATAATTGATGGTGTCTTAGATTTGATGAAATAAGGTAAATCCACATACTGGGACAAGTGAACTGTGTCAGGGCATGGTATAGGCAGAGGAAGTTCATTGTGATGGGGTTGGAAGTAGGGCGCATGGGGTGCTAGAAGAGTAGGTATAGCAATGGAAGTTTTATTCTAGGCCAGCAGTCAGCACAGTAGAACCACCACCTGCCTAGTGGGAGGGTAGTACAACTGGTTGATGGAGCACTGGACCAGAAGTCTAGATACGTGGAAGTTGGAATTTTGGAGAATTGTTGATGGGTAACAAGACTTTGGCCTAGGGTTGAAATTTAGGAACTGTATGCTAGTTTATGGCAGGAAGACTTTATAAGAATGGGACTAGAGGAAGAAAATATTTGCAAATCTTATCTCTAATAAGTGATTTGTATCCAGAACATATAAAGTACTTACACATTAAACAATAAGAAGGCAACCCAACTTCAAAATGGGCAGTCATTTGAATAAACATTTCTATAAGGAAGATATATAAATGGCCAATAGGCACACAAAAAGGTACTCAGTATCCCATTATGGAAATGCAAATCAAAACTTCAGTGAGATACTACTTTACACCCATTAGGATGACTGTAATCAAAAAGACAGATGCTTAATAACAAGTGTAGGTAAGGATATTGAGAAACCGATACCCGATACCCTCAAACATTGCTAGTGGGAATGTAAAACAGTGCAGCCATGTTGGAAAACAATGGCAGTTCCTCAAGTTAAACACAGAGTTACCTATGGTCTAGCATGTCTACTACTAAATATAGATATCCAAGAAAGCTGAAAGTATATGTCCACACAAAAACTTGTACAGGAATAATCTTAGCAGCATTGTTCATAACAGCCAAAATTTAGAAACAAGGCAACTGTCTACTGATGAACAGATAAATATATTTTAGTATATGCATATGATGGCAAACCATAAAAAGAAATGAGGAATGAAATATTGATACATGCTACAATATGGATGAACCTTGAAAACAGTATGTGAAGTGAAAGAAACCAGACACAAAAGATCACATATAGTATGATTTCATTTATATGAAATGTCCAGAACAGGCAAGCCTACAGAGACAGAAAGTAGATTAGTGGTTTAAGCGGCTCTAGGGGGAGGGAATGGGGGGAATTGGGAATGAATGCTAATGGGTATGAGATTCCTTTTGGGGGTAGTGAAGATGTTCTGGAATTAGATGATGATGGGTTACACAACCTTGTGAATGATTAAAAACCATTGAATATAGTATACTTTGAATTTTATAGTATTTGAATTGTATCCCAATAATACTCTTAAAAGCAAACAAAAACATGAGACCCTGGTTCTGGGAAGGACCTGAATTACCTAGGAGATTATCAGTATAAGCAAAGCATTCATGTAGGAGCAGGAACACATATTGATTGGGAAAGTTGGTGACAAGAGGGAGAGAAATAGTGATGTTGAGATTTGGGAATAGAAGAGAAGCAATCGTCAGCTGTAGTATCATGTCAAAGTCAGGTGAATAACAAAGGTAGCAACAGGGAGGCTCTGTATGCTTTCTGCCTAAAGTCTTTAATGGCCCTGAGGTCTGCAATGTGGCTGAGATTTCAGAGAGGACCTAGGGGCTCCCAGTGTTTGGAGGATCCCTGTAGGGAGAAGAAGGGTACCAAAGTAGGGCCCAGGCTAAGCCCGGACACTTGAGTGTCCCTAGACATCAGGGACTGTCTTTTCATCTAAAGGGTCCCACAGAGGTTAACATTATGTTGTTTAGGCAGCTGTGGTCCATGTGAGGTAGAGGTAAGGAAAGCTGACTTTTAGTTACTAAGGTAGTAGCTAGAAGGATGGAAAGGATGTGTAAATTCCCTAGGAGTGCAAGGTTTTGTCAAGGCAAGACCTGAAAGACACAAAGACTTGTGCCTTGGTGTGAAAGAGAGAATATAATGGGATTTCCTCAAACCTCCCATGGGGATGGTGTGAAGTATTTTTTCATATCCACGTACTGTATCCGATTGTCTTATATAGCCCTTTCTGTTGCTCATCAGTTACTTCTGTCAATGCCAGTTGTCATTCTGCTTTTAAATTGTTAATTCTTGGCCAGCTGTGGTTGCTCATGCCTATGATCCTGGCACTGTAGGAGGCTGAGACGAGGATCACTTGAGCTCGGGAATTTGAGATCAGCCTGAGCAGCAGCAAGACCCCATCTCTACCAAAAATAGAAAAAAATTAGCTGGGCATGGTGGCACGTGCCTGTAGTGTCAGCTACTTGGGAGGCTGAGGCAGGAGGATCACTTGAGCCCAGGAATTTGAGCTTGCAGTGAACTATAATGACGCCAGTGCACTCTACCTGGGGCAACTGAGTGAGACTCTGTCTTGAAAAGAAAAAAAAAAACATTGTTAATTCTTATCCTTAAAATTTTATTTAAGCTTTATATATCATCTGTTGAGATGAGAATACAATAACTGGGGAGAACATAGATATGAGAGCAAACAAATATTTAATAGTTCAAGGGAAATTAACTTTATCATGGTACATGGAATAGTTGATACTGGCTTATTGTTGCTCAGTGGCTTCAAAATATTATGCCAACTCTAAGGATGACTATGTAGGTAGTACCTGAGTTAAGCTTGTCTTACCTATAAATGGTTTGTATGTATGAATAATAGATAAATATGTAGTTACAAAAGTGGTTAAGCTTGTCTTACCTACAAATGGTTTGTGTATATGAATAGTGGCTGTCACCATGGGAAGGCCCGAAGCTTCTTGTTGACAGTTTTCAAACTCACTTTACTGGTATTAAGGACTAAACATTTTTGTGTGATGTTGTTTACCCAACAGGTTAGTTTTATAAGTTGTAGTAGGGTTGTGGAGGAAGGGGAAGAAAGAAAGAGGAAATCCTTTCTCTTCTTTCCCTTTAAAGTCTGTGGGTTTATAAGGATAAAAGATGAGAAGAATAAGCTGAATCTCCCTTTAGGGAGCTGATATCACGAAATAAATGTTGGTTTACCCCCCAGTATAATTTTCCCTTCACAGAGTCTGAAGCTTTTCTTTTTCTTTTTGACCTGTGTCTAAATGTTGCTGAAGATTCATCTGGTTTAGAATTTTGCTTTTTAAAAGACCGAGCATTAGTTGATAGGTTGGGGTGAGTTATCTCATTCTGCAGTGTGCTCTAATTTAAATGGATAATATTCTACTTAGTGCCTCTGGGTAAGATTTAGCTTTCCTGAGGGTTTTATTTTGGCTAGAAGGAACAGCGGGAAGAGAGGTAAGTGTTTTTGTATGTAGAATATTTTTCAGACACAGGCTAAAGCCAGGGGAAAGAGTGGTGTGTGGTAGTGGGGAGTTAGGGCAGGTTCAGGAGGCTGGGGTATAAAAGAGGTGCCCCAAAGACAAACTTTTCCTCCTTATAAGGAGTCTTGCTTAGGTCTGGCTCTGTCTTCTTGAAAGGAAACAAAATTCTCTTCCCGTTTCTTCTTGGGCTCGAGTCCATGACTGCTTCGGAGGTTAGAACTTGGGCCTGATACTGGCCAGGACCGTAATCAATAGTAGATTTTGTGGTCTGGCCTGTGGACATAACAACAATTTAGAAAAAATTTTCTCTGGGGAAATGAGCACCAAATGACTGACTTAGAAACAAACTTTTGTGATAGAACCAGTTTGTAAATTATACTGTCCTTTTGCTGGCACATACCAGGCCCATTCGTTGGCAATCAGATATTATACATGAGGTGCATATATCTTAGTTGAAATTGCACAGAAGTCAAATGAAAGGCACTTGGTTGCTTTTAGTCAGTCTGAAACAGTTGGCAGCATTGACTGAAGCCCTAAGTTTTGTTGAAAAGAAACTAAAAGATAAGCCAGGCGTGGTGATGTGCCCCTGTAGTCCCAGCTACTGGGGGGGCTGAGGCAGGAGGCTCAGGACTACTTGAGCCCAGGAGCTGGAGGCTGTAGAGCACCAGTGAGCAGCCATTGCACTCCAGCCTGGGCAGCATACTGCAATCCTGTCTCTTAAAACAAATAAACAAAAAACTAAAAGGATTACTGGATTTAGTGTAGCTTTTATTATTCTGCATTAGAGTTCTGGGGGATAAATTATAGAGACATCTGTAATTATACATGTTAGAGTAAATGAAATAGTAATTTGAGTCAGGAAAAAATATGTACTTGAGTGAAAGAATATTAAGCATACTGGAAACATTTGACATAAAAATAAGGGAGGGTCTTGCAGGGAACAAAAGTTCTCTGTGACTTGACAGCTGCTGTTAAAAAGTGACACAAGGAAGTGCCCAGCTCTGGCTCCCAGCTGCCTGAAGTTGCTGCAGTCGTCTCTAGTGTTACCCGAGGAATTTGCACTGCTGCTGTTCTAGAAAATAGAGGCTACTGATAGCTAAGTAGGTCCTTATTGTGCTCAGGGAAATTGATGCCTCACTTTCCATTATTATCTTCATAATTATTGGGTTTCCTGACAGCCAGTATTTTGAGATCCTGTGTGCAAAGTATACTCTTAACACCAAGAAAGTTCCAAAAAGCATGAGTTAGGCCTTGGGCACATCAAATCGAGTTTTATGTGTCCTGGGACATATGTAGTGGGATTTTAACTTGAACTCTAATCCCTTTTAGCTTTTGTTGAAACCCCAAAGACTGAGAATAAAACAGTAGGTGCCAAGTTATGCTCGTATTCCAAGGTCTTGCACAGAGGGTAGCTTTAAACTGGTTTTGCACACTTAGCCCATACTTACCTCCAGAGAATAAAAATGTTGAGAGAGTTCAGGGTTATGAGACAGAGATGTTTTTGCAGAGAGCTGTCAGGACGTGGTGTGTTCTGTGTCCTTTCCTGCTTCCACACGTAGTGGAGGAGGGAAGGATGCTTCTCTTTAAGCCCAGTCGCACACTTCTGAGCTCGGTCTCGAAGCTCTAATTCATATGAGTATTGACTAATGCAATTAAGACACTTAATTATTGAAATTACAATGTTCTTTGGGCTCAAGGATATTTATTATCAAAGAATGATTGGAAAAAAATGAGACTTGCTTTAGATTTCATTCAGGAGCAAGGAAAATACCCACCAGCGGGGTTTGGAAAGAAGATTTTATGTTTATGCCCTGTTGAGTTTATCTCAGTATATCAGTTATTCATACATTCATACATATACACATACATGAAAAAACAAGCAATTGTAAAAATATCAATTGTATGGTGTACATTACTCTTAGTATACATAATTTTCCAAATCACAACTTTTAACAGTAAGACAACATTTGAAGTTTGGAAAATCCAGACTGTTGTCACCTTAAGGGTAAGAGGATATTGAGAGTGTTTTCTGGTTGGAGTGTTGAAGGCATTGCAAAGAAAGCAAGACGTGATTCGGACTTTATTGGCTATAATTTAGTAAGGGCCTATTGCGTGTCGCCTACTGTGCTTTGTACTGCGCATTAGTATTTTTACTTTCCACAAAAATCATACAAAGTTAGTGAGATTTCCATCTCACAGACAAGGAAACAGGTTCAGACAGATTAAATGAGCTGCTCTAGTCTCCCACTGCTAATAAAAGTGATAGAGCTTTGTCCTGTTCATCTGACTTACACCGCGGGCTCCTTCCACTCTGCTGCCCCCCAAGCAGCCTCACTCACCCGAGATGCAGTGCTGGGACAGCGGTGGGGCAACATCAGCCAACACTCCTAGCCTGGAGGAGGACGATGGAGGATACACAGCCCTTTGATCCTGACGGGCAACTTGGTGTGCTTCCCCCCACCCCAGGAGTGGGAGCAGTTTCTTGCATCTGCTCTCTGGGAGGTTTTCCTTATCTGTTATGCTTCACTGCCACATCTGAAGTGGGCATTGGAATATGCCTGCCTTAAACTAGCTGTTTTCACCCTTTTCTGTTGAGGAAATGGGGGATAGAGATGTAATCAGTTTACTCAAGGATTCAAACAGCTAGTGAGTAAGGATGGCACATGGGTTTGCATTTCAGGGTTTCTGATTCCAGACTGGCCCATGCATTTTCTTGTCGTCATGCTGCCTCTAGTAAACATTTTACAAATATATCTGTTAATAGACAGCTAGTCCTTATAAAATCTCATGTTTTGGTTTATTTTATCATAATTTTAAAAACATAGTACGTGTTTTAATGATGAAATTAATAATAGGGGAATGCTATCTTAAACCGGAGGGGAACAGAGAATCGGATTTTTTCATTTAGAATGTTCCTTGTGCTGTATGGGGGGCAAGGAGTGAGGAGGATTAGGAGCTCCAGGAGAAGAAATGAATGTGAATTTGTTACTTCTGTTTTTTCTTGTTTCTTATTTTTTTATGGTACTTTTACTCCTCATTCTATAGGCCAATAGAGGAGTTAAAAATTTGAAATTTTATGAATTTTATTAAATAAGTAAGAATTCTGGAACATGAGCTTAGGATCAGACCTGGATTTAAATAGTTTTCGTATTTATTAGTTGGGTACCTTGAAGAAGGGACGTAATTTTGTGCCTCACTTAAAAAAAGTCTGTGAAAGGGACTATCTTTTGAAAGGGTCATTGTGAGAATCAAATGAGAAAATATGTTTATGAAGTAATAGAATGTAATATTATAATCTACCTTTCACACAATAAATGCTCCGTCACTGGAGACTGCTGTCATTGTGACCGAGGCTATTTCACTTTTTGTGGGAGCAGTGGAGGCAGGGATGGAGGGTGAGGGTGAGTGTGCCTCACCTCTGGAGCCCAGGAGTAGTAAAGCGGAGGCAGCCTTGGCCGATGAGCCTGCAACCTTCGATTTTAGTACTGGATCTGCCAGCTATTTGATGTTTAAGCACTAGACAGGTCACTTTACCTCTCTGACAAAGTCCCTGCCCTCATGAAGCTTATATTCTAGCTGGGTAGGGAGAGGGATAGATAATCAAAGTAAAAAATAAAAGATAAGAAACCTATGTTGTTGAGAGATAGGAGGAGGGCGGGAGGAAGGGAGAGAGGAGAGAGAAAGAAACTAAAAAATATTCCAGGCAAGAAAAAATATCAGGCTGCTAGTTGACTTGGTGTGAGTAGAGTGAGGTGAAAGCTCAGGAGTAAAAAAGGACCCCTTATCCTCTTATGTGCTACCACCAGATTTAAAAAAATAAGTTTACTATGAAGACCGTCAAATATGTGCCCAAAGTGCAGAGAACATACACCCATATATACATTACCTAGATTTTGATAGTTATCAAGGTTTTCTCACATGTTTTTTGTTTCATCTATTTCCTTCGTCTCTGCTCCCCTCTCCTCTCCCGTTCCCTTCCCCTTTGTACAGGTCATGGTTTTCCTGAGAACGATGCTCTGCTCAGAAATGTCCTGTCATTTGTTTACAACTCCCCAAGTGATACCTTAGATCTAGCCTCCTATCCTTTTTGTATGCAAGTGTAGTAGAATTAACCAATATGCTAGATTCACTGAGTTTCCCAGAATCTCCAATGAATTGCCAGTCCCGGTGTGTAGACCAGGCACCCCTCCGTGGCAGTGTTTGGGAACTACACTCTCACCAATAGCTTAGTGTCAGGAGAAAGTAAGTTGTCGCTCTTGCCCACTGAATGCGGAAGGGCAGCCCATTCTTTTTCCTCACCTTCTTCCTTTTCCTCCTTAATGTAGCTTCTTTGAGTGAGGAGTTACTGAGTTGGCAGTTCTCTTAGGAGGCCAGCCAGAGCCCCTATTCTGCAATCTAGTGGCATATAATCAGAAATATCCTGATTATAATACGTTGTCATTATTAAGGTATTATAATACCTTACCCAGACCAGATTTTATCGGGGGAAATAGATCTCCCTGTCTGAATGGGATAGTTTCCCTAATCCTAAATGTTTTTCCACATCTTCCAACAACCTTAAAGAGACTGAAGTCCATTTCCCTTCTTACTACCTGGAAGGTGTCCTGCCTTTCGAATGTGACATTACCTTTCTTCTGGCTGGATCCTTCTACACACATCCTTCATGTGCCATCAGGAAAGCACAGTGCTCTCTCCACGCTCCACCCCTCCGTTCACCTTCAGTGTGCTCTTCTGAACCCTTTAGTCCACCCTCTTCCCCGCCCTTGCGTGAACCTCTACTGTCCAGTTCAATGCAATACTGTGCTTGTTTTCTTCTTCTTCTTCTTTTTTCCCCCCTCGCTTTCTGCTACAGAGCATCCCTTCTGGGCTGTGGTTCATAACTTTTTTCAACTTCAGGAGAGAGACTTGTTTTCTTTTCTGGCAAATTGCTGGGGTCTTATGTTTATAAGTGAATGCACACATAGCTCCTGTGCCTAACTGCAGTATTAACTGCCTAAATTTTGTTGCCTTCTGAACAAGCTTGGTATTGACATTTCATGCTGTTTCTGTTCTTTGGCCTGGCTATGCATTTAACATGCATCAGTGTGCCCCCAATAATAGCTTAACAATTGGATGTTGTATAAAAGGCAGTGGGCTCTGTGAAAGTAGCGACCTCGTCCTTATGGAGTACAGAGTGTATAGTAGGTGCTCCATATATAGTAGATGCTCCATGCGTAATTGTTGAACAAATGAGTGAAATCAAGATAGCAAGAACAATTGGCTGAAGGGTTTCAAGTAGTGGGAAATACGATTTTGAATGGTGAACAGCACATACTAAACTGGAGGGTTTTGCATGCTATGTGAAGAAACTACTGAATCCTGTAAGCAAGAGAGAACCATTTAATTTATATATCCTATAGAGGTAATAATTCATATACATACAAAAAAGCACACACATCTTAAATGTACAGCTTGATGGATTTTTACTTACGTACATACCTGTGTAATTACTGCTCAGATCCAGAAAATAGTTCAAGAACCCCAGATGAGGAACTTTTATCTTGATTAATAACACTTGGATATTAAGTCCTACAGGTCACATGGTTTGATCTGTGGTGTAACTAGGACTAGAATTGTAGCAACTCAGATCTCTATACTTGAATAAAAATGCTAGTTCAGACTATCATAACTGCATGACAAAAATAATACAATTACGGTTAACATTTACTAATCATCAGTATGCCTTGGCACATTTTATATATTACTACTTCATTTTATCTGCTTCACACGGTTTTGTTACTATCTCTGTTTTACAGATCCTGGAGCCTAGAGAGGCACAATGATTTGCCTCAGATCCCACAGCTACAAGTAGCAGAGTGAGAATTAAACCTAGGACTAGAGACTGATTTCTTATTGGTGATCTGTTGCTTCAAATATCTGATATCCGGGTTTAAGTAAAAAAAATATTCTGTCTTTGTGGTGGGAGGCTATGGTTTTATTTGTTACATGCACATGACTGTTCTTCTTAGGTGTATTCCGACCTGTGGTTTCCTAGAATATTATGAGGCAGGGAAAGGGATTTTTGATTCCGTTAGCAGTCAGGCCCCAGAGTGCCATTCCTTAGGAGGAAGAATCTTTCAGTGAGGATGTCTCTTTACAACTTACACGTAGCAAGAAGATGATGGTCTTTATGGACAAATTATGAAAATAGAACACAGCATTGGTGAGATATGGGCCTAAATATTCAGAAATCCCAAACTATTAATTTGTCTTAAAAATTAATATGAGTGAAATAAATGCACGCCACTGTTAACACTGTGGCAAAATTCTTGTAATAGTAAGACTGTGTGTCAAGAGCTAAGATATTGAAAGAAAAAGTGAAAATTCCACAGCCACTAAAAAGAAGTACAGTTTATTATAATGGACTTCAAAGTTGCATAAACCAATAATTTTCTGTACATGTTAACATCCTTATTTAGTCTCACAATGCAAAACACCCCATCACATTTAAAGAATTCTAGCTATTATTCATGACTTGGACATCTGTAAAAATATATTTTTTATTCGTTTTTATATTTTCAGCCAAAGTGGTAGGGACACTGTAGCACTTTTGGGCATAAACTAGGAGTAGTCAATGAAATTCAGATTTTAAAACATGAAAACATGGTGAGAAGTATCAGATTGCTGTGGAGAGACATGTTTCTGGAACTAATCTTAAAAGTATAAACAATGCTTTGTCCAGCTTGCTTGTTGGTAAAAGACTGTAGTTTCATGTTGTTTAGAGTAGTGAGTACAAAGAATATTGTTGTCAGTTTTATCTACTTTTTGGAGAGGTGTGGGTGCCAAAAAGTAAGTTCAGGGTTGTTTTGATAACCCTTTATGTTTAAATGAGGATGAGATGATTGTGGAGATGGCTTCCTATTAAAAATTACTGCAGTTGGTAAATGTTTCTTTTATAGACTGTTCAATAAGTCATGCATTTAAGTGAAACCATCACAAAGGAAATAGGATTATAGATATGGAATTCTGTGATTGAAGTTATTCTTAAAATACAAATGAAATGTGGAACGTATCCTTCAAAAATAAATACGTAAAGTCATAGTGTCAGGCAGATTAGTATCCTCCATAAACCAGGAGTTTCTTTACTGTCTTGTTCACCTTTCTGGTGTTTGCATAGGTCACCATGCCACAGGGGTGTCACTTAAAAATGCTATGTCCCTAGAGCCAGCAGGTCCTGCTGCCAAGAATCCTTGCCTGAAGAAGGCTGAACACCCTTGGTGCTGATTCCTAACAATGAGCTGTCTTCCTCCAAGTCATTTCCCCAGATTTTGTAATGAGCTGGTGGGAAAATCAGCTTTGAGGAAATCAGTTCAGAGTAAAGGAGATACTCAGAACAAAAGGAGGATGACGTCAGTGTCCTAGTTAGTGCTTTTCTGTAAAGGGGAAATATATTCTCTCAGATTATTGTTGTTTTCTTTTAAAAACTTTTCACAGAAAATTGTGAAATGTATGCTAAGATTCTTCCATTCTTACTTAGATAACTGTGCTTTCTTATGGTGATGATTTCAGAAGATAATAGGTTTGGTAACAGAGGAGAGAAACAATTTAAGATAAAAATCAATAAAGATATCAGTGAATAGGCCGGGCTCAGTGGCTCACGCCTGTAATCCTAGCACTCTGGGAGGCCGAGGCTGGCGGATTTTTTGAGCTCAGGAGTTCGAGACCAGCCTGAGCAAGAGCTAGACCCCGTCTCTACCAAAAATAGAAAGAAATTAATTGGACAGCTAAAAATATATAGAAAAAATTAGCCGGGCATGGTGGCACATGCCTGTAGTCCCAGCTACTCGGGAGGCTGAGGCAGTAGGATCGCTTGAGCCCAGGAGT
>CAUYSK010052659.1:0-10309 GCA_963575035.1 Avahi laniger
TGCTTTTTATGGCTGAGTAGAACTCCATGGTGTACATGTACCACATTTTATTAATCCACTCATGCATTGATGGGCACTTGGGTTGATCCACATCTTTGCAATTGTGAATTGTGCTGCTATAAACATTCGAGTGCAGGTGTCTTTTTTATAGACAATGCATTTTTTCGAAACTTCTTCTTCCTTGTCCATCTTGAACCAGGTGATGTTTGCTGACGGCCTGGCTGGAGGAGGGGTGTGCGCGGAGCCTCAGTGCCTGACAGCTCCTCCAGTCTGGGCTGTGGGGCTGCTTTCCCTGACAGTCCCTGTCTACTCTGCTCCAAGCAACACTTGCCTCCTGTTGTTTTTAGCTGTCTTAGCTCCCTCCTACTTCCTCAGTCTGTTTCCCGACTTCTCTGAGTGTATCTTAAATAAATTAAAACAAAAAAGTTACTCTTGGAATCAGACCAGGCAGGTCTAGCAGGGTTGATTTTCTCCACCCTCCCCTGGGCATTACACGGGGTGTCCCAAAAGTCTCCATGCAAAGGAAAACTTTTGTAAAATTCTGTAATGAATATTTTGTAAATAAACACACATTCGCTATAATTTCCTATTCTGTATGTATGGCGACTTTTGGGACAGTCTGTATTTAGGGTCAGATTCTCTCTCCGGACCCTCCATGTTGCTTTCTTTCTGCCCCGTTCCACCTAGAAGTGCCCTGGGGTCTCCCCCTTATCCCCGGATGCAGGAAAACAGAACCAGGAGTCTAGAAACAGGTGGAAGATGCTCTGGGTCGACAGGATGTTGACAAACTACGAATTGCCATTAGGCCCCTGGCCTGGTTTTGTCGATAAAGTTTTATTCGCACATGGCCACGCACATGCATTCGCATATTGTCTGTGGATTCTTTTGTGCTGCAGTGTCAGAGTGGACCGCCGGGCCTGCAGCTCTGAAATACTGACTGTCTCCTTCTGGGAAGTTGTGTCCGCCTTTGTTCAATGTCATAACAAGCAGGTGCTGTTTGCTATGAGCAAAAACCTCTATAGGTCTTTTTTGTTTATTTGTTTGTTTTTCCTGTAAAACAATTTGCTTTATTCTCAGGATTCTCTCCAGATATCTCTCTCCTTCTCTCTTTCTCTCCCCCTCTCTCTCTCTCTCTCTCTTCTTCACAGTATAAAATTAGAAAAGACAAAGGCGTTGTGAGGCTTATAGGGAAAGCTATATCCTCAATATGGGATACATGTGTTAGAGATATTTCGTTTTTAATTAAAACTTGTATTTTCATGGTAAGAGGGTTTGTTCTCCATGCTGCAGCCTCCCAGAAACGTTCCTGAAAAAGCAGGGAATATGGCATTTTGCCAGATTTCACGAAACTAATGGCAAGGGAGTGTTTATGTAAGAAATGCACACATCGTTATGATGTGTGTAAACGGAAGGTGCATGGTTGAGCAGATACCTATAGTTAACTCGAAAACTACTCCAGCAGTTTTCTGGAAGCACAAGTTAATATTGTAGAGAAATCATAGAACAAATATGTCAATTCCAAATGATCCTAAAAACAGAAAACCTGTATCTTAAAGAGAAAGACGTGTGTGGGGCAGGGGTGTGTGCACCTTTTATAAGAGAATGTAATTTAAATGTAGAACCTTTTAAAATTCAGAAATAGTGTACAATGGAAAAATCAGCATTATCTTACCACCTTAAAAATAACCAATATTAATTACACAATTTAACATTTCACTACTTCATCTCTTTTCCTCTCCCTAAATGTTTAATATTTCAAGTGGCATAATTGAGCTATTATAGAACATAGAGAACAGGAACATTTAAGGGACTTCAAAGCCAATAATTAAAATATATGTAAAACAAAAGTCAAATATAGTCCAAAAATTAACTTAATAGCCAGCGCTTTTATGTGCATGTCTGTGTTGTGCGTGCGTATATGTGAAAATCTAAATACCATAATAATAAAAGTGTATAATATGATTTTCATAAAAAATTCAAGAATCATTTGAATAGGAAATTAGATAAGACTTCACTTTTCCTTTGTAAATGTGTTTTGATGGCAAATTATGAACAATTTGGTCTTACAAGGGCCCTTCAGGGAAATTGTATTCGCTTATTGAAACATTACAAGGTATTGAACATGATGCAATTTAATCACTCTCTGGAAAGGACAATTATTTTTTAAAAAGTATTTTGGAAATAATCATTACTTAGAGACTGATTTTTTTTTAAAAAAATAATGTTTAGCTTTTCCTGTAAGCCTATTACTAAATTACATATTTATATTTTTATTTTTATAAATACATAATAGATACTTTCTTCTCCAATGATATTTTTCTTGAGAGAACTCCACTCTGAATAAAAAAATAATGTAATAGCATAATCTTTTTCCATTATTTGATGATAACAGGGATGAAAACTGTGTCCTTGTAATACAATCACTGATAAAGCGTGTGCTTTGATATGGTTGAATATGGTTTCTCTTTGCTGTATTCAAGGGGCTCAGAGTTCCAAACATGTACCCTTAAGCCAACATTTATTTGTCTTGTTCCTAGTAAAACTGACAGGTTATAAAACTATCCCCATTAAACTTCGTTCTGTAAAAATAATAAGCATGTGTGCATTTAAAATGTGCCAGGAAAGCTTGTAATGTATTATGTCATTCATTTGCCACAAGTCCAATTTTTCTCCCCATTTTATAGCCGATTACACTGAAGCCCAGCAAAATTAAGACCATTGTCCAGTCCCATGGGTAGTCAATGGCCGCATAGATGTGTAAACACGATTTATGTTATTCCACTTTCTTTGCTCTTAAATTACTACATTTAGACCCAAACATAATGCTCAGTACTTTACATGAGATAATGCGTATGACAGGCATGTCTTACCTTTGATGTGGATTTGCTTGCAGAAGACACAGACACAACAAGTCAAAGTCATCCTGTAGCTTGTCTCCAAGCCAAGAAGCTGTGGCCACGTTGGAATGTATAACAATAGTCCCTGGACGCCCATGGTCTTTCTGTAATTCTATATTTTCTCCTTAGCAATGGACATGCACATGACCAGGTGTCTACTGATGTTGACACAAAACATTTAACAATGGTGTGATAGGGTTTTGCTCAATTCCTATTAGGCTGGGACAAGGAGATGCTTTGTCTAGGGGTTTCCATGGAGAAATAGATGATGTTAGGGGATGCTTTGTCTATTAGGAGGAACAAATTGGGCAGAGGAGGCTTCCAAGGAGGAACAGATGACATGTCAAGGGGGCTTCCAAGGACTGAACAGATGTTCGGTCTATGATAGGGGGCCTCCAAGGACTGACCGACCAGAAAGAGGTTGAAAGCCACGAGGCAGAGATATGATCAAGGCCACAAAAGAGGTTCTTTGGAGCATGTGTACAAGTAAGGTGTCACTCTCCTCAATGACCTACCCCCATTAACACAGTAAAAAACACACCCACCAGTGCCATGACAGTTTACAAATACCATGGCAACCCCTGGAAATTGCCTTACAAGGTTAAAAATGGGGAGGGTTCCCAGTTCCAGAAATTCTCCACCTTTTCCAAAAATATGAATATTCCACCTCCCACTTAACATAAAATTAGGGAATCAGCATAAAAAGGAAAATCTTGTTAAACTCAGGGTCTCCTCCACTCATGGAGGTTGACCTGCTCCTTCTCTGGAATGTTCTATGCTTTAGTAAACTTTGGCACTTTGCCTGCTTGCATCTGCTTGGTCTGCTCATTTATTCTGTTGACTGGGTACCAGTAACCATTCTTCTGTTCTGGGAACTCAGAACCAGGGAACACGGTCCTGACATCTGGTCCCCACACCTGACATTCCCTTTACGAGCAAGAACATTCATTTGCAAAACAGTTGACCCAGCGTAAGTCTCTGGAGCAAATATAATACACATGGAGCTAGTAAGTCATGCTGTCTTTAGTCCTGTTCTCATGTGCAAGGCGCTCAGACCCACAGATGGGAACTTAGGCTGAGCACATGGACTGTATACAGTGGCAAGATGTCCAGTGTTACAGATTTCTCCTAGGCTCACGTTTTCATGGACTTGTCTATCTTTTACATACCCTTAAAATTGTCGCTTCTCATTATGGGGAAAAACAAGCATGATTCCAGAGGACTGCACTTTTGAACAAAATATTGGCCTCAAAATTGAATAGCAATTTAACATGGGACAGATACACTCAGCATTCACTCTGTCGTGTGTAGAATTAGTTTTCTTCGAGAAATTGTAGAATGAGAATTATAAGCTATATTCAGAAGTTAGCCATTTATGCTCTCATAATTTTATTCCTAATATATCCAAAGAAACTGGATTTAGTGGTGGGAGTGTAGCATCCTTCAAGAAGGTATGGCAAACCATTGTTTAAAGTGTGCCCTTCACATTAAATTGCAATTTCACACTAAGAAAGTCAATTTGTGATGTAGACCAAGAGGGCAGCATGCATCTAGCTTACGGAATCACAAATTAGTTACCATGATAAAACAAATTAAATGGAATATATTTAGCTAGAAGGATCGAATGCATGCAAATAAAATATTCCATCAACAGGAAGATTTCACGATATTCTTAAATCTCACCAAGGATATATGTTGATTAGCAGAATTACAAAAGACCAATTGAACTGATGATGTAATAAAATTTAAAGTTAGCGATTTGGTCACGAAGATACTTCATGATCTGCGCTTGGGGAAGGAATGCTAGCACACTGCAGAAGGAAATAAAAACGTTACTTAAGTAAAAGGTTAAAGTCAGGAAGATGTAATAGATTTCTGTGCCTTCCTTCTACAAATACCGTTAAAAAAAAAAGGTCTGCGGAGAGGAATGTGAGAAGAATAACAGATTTATGGAAAGGTCAGTGGAATACTTGGAGAAGCTTCGCAGGGTGTCAGAAAATGTATGCTCCCTGCAAAAGGAAACCAGCTGCAGCTGCAACCCACCAACGCCAGGCCCAGGTGTGCACAGACACCTGGGCACGTGCCTACGTGGGCACAAGCTCCTGACTGATTTCCTCATAAAGTTATCCCTTCTGCCTACAGAGATATATTTTTCATAAAATGATCACCTCCATAAAATAAATACTCGTATCCATTTTTTTCAAACTTGTCTAAAATTATGCAAATGTTCTCTTATTTTTTGTCTCGAAGGTCATTTTAGTGGATTGAATAGTTTCTCCCTAACATCCCCTCAAAAAAAAAACGTTTGCCCAGAACTTGTGAAAGTTGCTTTATTTGGAAGTAAGGTCTTTGCAGATTTAATCAAGTTAAGATGAAGTCATACTAAAGCAAACAAAATAAAACAAAAACAGCCATAATCCAAGACTAGTGTCCTTATACGAACTTGTAAGAAGAGGGGAATTTAGACACAGATGTACATAGAGGGAAAAAGGGAAGCTCATGTGAGGATGGAGGCAGAGGTTGGGGTGATGTAGCTACAAGACGAGAAAATCCACTTTCAGCCAGAAGTCCCCAGGAGCAGGAAGAGGCAGGAAGGAGCCTCCCCCGGAGTATGCGGAGGGAGCGCGGCCCTGAGACACCTGCGTCTCAGACTCTGGGCTCTGGGACTGGGGGAGAATATTTCAGGTATCTTTTGTTTTTCGTTTTGTTCTGTTTTTGTTTTTAATGTCCCACTTTGTGGTATGTTGTGATAGCAGCCCTAGGAAATGAATATGGTTCTTGATAGAATGTTGGACATATACAGTAACGAGTGACTTTGAATCCAATTGGAAAATGTAAGTTCTTCAGCATATACCAATTGATATAGGATTTAAATTGTGTCTTCTCCTGCTTTTGTGTTGCCTTCAGAAATATATTCAGGCAAATCGGTGATGCGTTTCTAATAATTTTTCTTTCCCGTGGGTGGGAGGTGCTGGGTAAGTTCAAATTCACATTGTATGCATCCCTCTGTCAAATGTACAGTGTATCATTAGCCAACAGATCTGTGGATACCATCACAAAATTGCCACTGAATATCTAAAGCTCCTAGAATGTAAAACTGAAGGTGACTTTGAATCCAATTTAACTGGGAAAGTAGCAGTTCTCAAATTCGTAGCTGCTCCCAACTCACTTGTATAATGCATTGAAAATGCGGATTTGGGACCCACCTCACTCTGCAGGTCTGTGAGTGAGGACTCAGGTGCGCCTGGGGAAGGTGGTCGAACAGAACGTGGTTCTAGAACCATCTCATGGTCATATACCAGTTCTGCCACTTCAGATTACAGCTTCTGGAATGTTAACCAAACTCTCGGGGCCTCAGCTTCCTCATCTGTTAAATGGGGAAAAAAATCATACCAACAGCTTGCATTGATGTGACGATCAAATGAAATTTAAATATATACACACACGTATGCATTTATATATAATATAATATAAAATTATGTCGACTATTATATAATGTAAATATGTGACATAATGAATTAATATTAATGTGCTATTTATATATTAATAATATATAAATCTGCAAGTATATGTTGTAAATATGTTAATAAATATATGTGCATCACGTATAACAATTATATAAATATATATAACATATACGCTACTTAAATATTTCTCAACAGCATATTTGGTTCATATCAAATTTAGCATTAAAAGCACTTTTTAATTTTAATTTCCATCCTAGTGTTTAAAGAGAATACTAGAACATTATAGGGAGTCTACAATAAAAATTATATTTTCTCCTTCCAACTTGTTTTTAAAAAAACATCGCCAACAAAGGGACTTTATTTTATAAACTTTATTTTACATGCTTCATATTTTTAAAAATGCCTATTTTTACATGCGTTATCTTTTTGGCGAGGACACGATGTTGCTAACTGAACATTTGGTCCTGTAATTTAAAAGCACGATTCATAAATTAAGCCACGTAACTCGAGTGTGTGATGTTATCTTTCAAGGAACAGGCATTTGCGAACAGGGTTATAGACCTCATGGCGAATATAAGACTATATCATTGGTAATTTAAGAAATATATATATATGTTTTGTGATGCCAGGTCATTTCTGAGTGATATTTTCCAGGGCCCTGCATGATTTCTTGCACAGAAAATGAACCTCCGCACTTTCTCCTACGCTGTACGTACATCTCAGAGGCACTCGGTCACTGTGCAATTGGAAATCATGTATCAGACCCGAGAAAGTCCACAGATACTTAGTATTTGTGGGGCGCCCACAGCAAGTGGGACAGGCACATATCATTCATAAGATGGACTGAACTCGGGTTCCCGGCGGGGCGGTACCTCAGTGACGGAGTCATGATGACTTGCTCCACTGCAAAGATGTAAACACGCTTCGTCTTCATCATGGCTATAATTAGAGCCACGCAGGCGTCCCAGGGACTGTGTCGCCTTGGGGTGTATGGAGGCACAGGTGGGGAGATTGGTCGGCGAGCTACGATTATCCCGCTTGGGTGAAAATGCAGGAGAATCAGTCTTCAGGCTGCTTGGTGTGAATGCATCAGTCTCCACCTCCTGTGAGCAGGTGTCTGGCGACTGATTTCGTGCAGTTGCGGAGAGAGTACGTCCTCCTCCGAGGCTCTCAACCCAGAAAGAACCGTGCGAGGGTCTTTCTCTTTTCTGGGGATTTGTTTTTTGTTTTTGTCTCTGTTTTTTCCTTGCCTAGTAATTCAGTTCCATGGTGTCCTAGCCACTTAGTGTGCAGGTTGGAGTCCAGATACAGTACCCTAGATCTATGACCTAAAGATACAATTAGATTTTGCATTTGTGTGTGTGTGTGTATTTCCATTTTCTTGTATCATCTCAGGCATGATACAAAGTTACCAAAGCACGCAGAAGCCATCTCTTGCCATCCTTTATGTCTGCACCACAGACTGAAATGGTCTGAATGGGGTTAGGCAGGGCTGGGTTTCCTGTGCCTGCTTTAAGAAACTGCCACACGCTCGGTGGTTTAAGACACCACCAATTTATGATGCTGCAGTTCTGGATGTCAGAAGGCTGCAGTGGGTCTCACTGGGCTAAAATCACCAGGACCGTGTTCACTCTCTAAGCTCTAGGGGAAAAAAGCGTTCCTCACCTCTTGCAGCGTCTAGAGGCCACCTGCATTCCTTGGCGTGTGGCAGCACCCCTCCAATCTCTGCGTCCCTCATCAAATCTCCCTCTCTGACTCTGACTCTACTGCCTTCCTCCTATAAGTGGTGATGACTTTGGGCTCAACCAGGTAATTGGATAATCGCCCCATCCCAGAATCCTTAACTTCATCACATCTACAAAGTTCTCTTTGCCATGGAACCTAACGTATGCACAGGTCCTGGGAATTAGGATATGGGCATTTTTCAGGGTTGTTGGTTTGCCTTCCTGTGATCTCAGGATATATAAGCAGCCAAGCTGGGTACCCGGAGGTTCTCAGTTTAGGCCAGGCCTGCAGAGCAGAGCAGAAGCAGCAATTCAACAAGTACACCATGAATCAAAGCAGTAAATACTGCAAGGCTGCATTGCAAACACCAAATTAGACTTCTCACTTAACTTTGTTGGAGAGATTTAATGGTTGGGGACAGAGTGCTATGGACTAATATAAGCCAGGGTTGTAAATTTTCATTCACAATGGGATTTAATTTTCATAGATATTGGGAAGGTGATCTTCATTTGCATTTAAAATGGTGTATGGATGAATTAAGAAAATAATACAGGAGTGATGGGCAGGATTATTAGAAGCAATATTCCAAGGGTGATTGCCTTTGCAAGTGATCGCTCTGCTCTCCAGGCATGGAAAATTGATGACATGATACTTATTATGTGTAATAAGGGTCCCGCGGTGCAATATATTTATAAATATTTTCCTAACTGCCTTATGGACTTTAAAAATAACAATGCAATATCTATCATCCTCGAAGGAGTGTTTTAACACTATTGCAAAGAAGAAGGGGGTTAGAATAAGATTTAATAGCCCATCCTTCTAAGGTTAAAAACACCATGACCTCCAATGATTTCGTAAGTTTATTAATACATCTTTTCCTGAGTGTGCAACCGTTTCAGTGTCAAACAAGAAAGTAGTTACACTATTTGTGAGATAGTTGTGGAAATTAAATGTGCTTATGATTGAACTTCCAGACACACGCATTTGTAGATGTTTAGCGGAACTCTAATACCTATCACGTTTCTGCATTACGGACAATGCATCAAAAGACAGAAATAGCTGAAACGCGGACCTCAGGATGCTCACGGTGTCCTGGAAATGCCCAGAAGCAATCCGACAACTGCTACATTGTGCACTCGGCATCATGAGTGTTATAAATGCGTGCTGCTCTGGGAGGCTGTTGGTTTCTTTGAACCAGCACCCAGGCGTGGACTGGGAACGAAGGCACAGCCATGGAGGATTCACACAAGAAATGTGTTCCAGATTCTCGGTAGAAAGACAGAGATCTGTGCAGTCAAAATATGGCCAAGGGACCACTCACATATTAGTTTCCTAGGGCTGTGTAACAAAGCATCACCCACGGTGTAGCTTAAAACAAAAGACATTTACCCTATCCCAGCCCTGGGGCCCAGAGGTCTGAAATCAAGGTGTGCACAGGAGGCCCCCTCTCCCCTCTCCGCAGACTCCAAGGGAGGCTCCTTCCTGCCTCTTCCAGCTCCTGGGGGCTCCAGGCATCCCTGGGCTTGTGGCCGCATCACTCCTGCATCTTCAAATGATCTCTCCTGTGTGTGTCTGTATCCAACGGTCTCCTTCTTAAAGGGACATTCGTCCTTGGCTTAAGGACCTACCTTAAGTCATCATGACCTCGTCTTTATTTGATTATGTCTGCAAATTCTCTATCGCCAAATAAGGCTGTATTCACAAGGACCTGATGTGAGGACTTCAACATACTGTTTAGGATTTTGAACACAATTTAACCCACAACATGTGACAGCAACATTATCCCAGAGACTGTGGAAATTTCATTTTCAGACATTTGCATTTTCAGGGGTCTATGCCACTTGAAGAAACATGAAATATGTATACATATAAAATATGTGTATGTATATATAAAATACCTATATATATATTATGTATGTGTATATATAAAATGTATATGTGCATATATAAAATATATCTATATATAGAATATATGTATATATAGAATATATTGTATATATAAAATATACATTATATAGGTATATATAAATATATATGTATATATAAAATATATAGTATTATGTAAAATACATATTATATATGTATATATAAAACTGGAAATTTGATGAGTTTATCTGTTTGGAGACACACCTTTTGGACTTGTCAGGATATTGGTTTACTTGCAGTCATGGAAATGAGTGTAATTATTCCAGGAGAGCATTTAGAGAAAGGAAAGAAAAA
>CAUYSK010052660.1:0-26086 GCA_963575035.1 Avahi laniger
TTCTTTCTATTTTTTTAGTAGAGACGGGGTCTTGCTCTTGCTCAGGCTGGTCTCGAACTGCTGAGTTCAAACTATCCGCCCGTCTCGGCCTCCCAGAGAGTGAGGATTACGGGCGTAAGCCACCGCGCCCGGCCTCTCCAGTGTTCTTGATCAGCTTCCTGTCACTTTTCAGCTACCACTGCTGGCTAGTTGGGAAAAACCCAGGACAACAATAGGATCATTCCATGTACCTGCTTTTTCATATAGACCCATGGAAATGGTTTCTCTCTCAGATCCAGGGCAAATTGGAGACGAATCTTTGGTAATGAAAAGAAATATTGGCAACTTCTAATCATGGACTGCTATTTTCAGTTCTATTTGGAAGAAAGTGATCACTGAAATGAAATAAAGTATATAGATATATGTTCTGTTTTATCTATCATCTATCTATCTATCTATGCCTTTGTCCGGATGGCTGTTCCAATGAAGCACCACTCCAGAGAAGAAAGATACTTTAATCTTAAATGTCCATTTGTGCAACATTGGCTTACAGCTACAAAAAAGTGACTTAATTTTACTTTGGAAATAATGCTATAATAGGAGCCATCAAATCACATGTTTAACCCAGGATGTGTATTTTTTTTTTTTGATACTTGAGCTACGTTATTAGAGTTGCTTCTTAGTATCCATATGAGTTTTCACTCCAAACACTCAAGCTTACGAACTCGTCGTAAGTGGAGCACACGTAGGACAGCATGGTGGCTGCAAGTGGGCAGGGACATCCGAGTGGCCGCTGCTTGTACTGTAGAAGGAAAAAGAGAATAGCTGCTTTTTAAAAATTGGATGTTTGCTGATTTATAATTACCATTTTATGCTTTTCAACATTTTGAATAAAGATTTTTTTTAATAGTGCTGTAGAAGAATATTTCATGATGTGGTAAGAGGATCATAATATATCAAGGAAAAAGAAAAGCTGTTATAAACGTTTGTAATAACATGAAACATTGTTTAAAGTACATAATTTATATGCATAGAAAAAACATGGATATTTTCTGAAAATGTTCACAGTAGCCATATCTGGATGGTAGAATCATGCGACATTTAAAAAAATTTTTTTTTAATATTTTTTTTTCTAGTTTATTCAGCAAGTGAGTTGTTATACCCTCCTTAGCAGATTCTGCTTTCCATGGCCACTGTCCTGCTGAATTATGGAAGATTTTAATTTTCTTATTCCAGTTTCACTTTGGATTCTTTTTTCTGCATTAATAATATCCTTATTACGGAGAAGGGGGAAAGAGGGAAATAATTCCTGACCTTGACACTTTTCCTTGGCCCTCAATAGGAGAGGAAGAGCCTCCTCCAAGCTTGGAAGTACGGTTGACTAAGCGAGGGCAGGAGGGTGGGGACGTTCCCCAGAGGCCCAGGCTCAAAACCACTGAGTTACTGAGAAGGGTAAAATCACATTTACATAGAAGGTAAAAATAAAGTCCCTTCCTGCAAGGCCCCACCTGTGGCCCATACCTGCACTTGGGCAACCCATAAGCTTGCAAACTTCCTTCTTTCCTTCAGCGTCTACTTCCTTATGAGAAAATAACTGTTTTGAGTCCAGTAAATTACAGAAATTGAAACAGCACACTAAACAAAGAGCCCATAGGTATGAGCGTAATTCATTTCCATTTATTGTCCTTGCCCCCAGGAGTGTCTTCAGCCCTCCCTCCCCTGCAGTTTCCCCCACATGCAGTTCATTGTTAATTGTGGTGGGTGGTAATAGTGGCAGCTGTTGTTTATCCACTAGGTGAGCCCGGTGCGAATGCTTTCCCCCGTGATCCCTTTCAACCCTCTCTAGGATTGTCGGCTCCATTGGCTACGTATGGGAAACTCAGCTCGTACGTAGCATGGCAGGGATTCAAACCCTGATCTCTCTGAAGCCAAAGCCTGGGCTCCCACCCCTTCTCTACGGCCTCTGTCTGCTCTGTCTGCACCCATGATCAGAACCTTCTTGACTTTAAGTCTTGGAATCTCTAAATCACAACACGGAGTGGCTTGTGGTTCACGTCTACCAGATCCAGAACTCTCCTGGCTCTGTGAAGTGTACACAGAGGTAAAGCCACGTATTCCAGTCTCACCGGTCTGAAGCGGAGGGTGGGAAGTGGTGGGGGACTTCCCAAGTGGAGGGAGCCATGATTGGTCAGGGCCACTTGGGTTGGTGCTGATTGAGCCTCGTTGCCACACAGGGTTGGCCCTGTAGGTCCTGCATGTTCCTGTGGACAGGTGCCTCTCTGTGGGGAAGCCAGGTCCTTGCCCAGCTGCGGGTTCTCCCAGGATATTGTCCCCCCTTCATTGTTGACTCACCTCAGGTGTCCAGGTCCCAGCCCGCGGTGGTCAGTCATTCCAGGGCCCACCCCCAGCCACGGCTGGGGGTCTGAGCAGACCCAGGGCCTGCTGCCCTCACCCCACTTCCGCCCTGCCTGGCCACCGCCGTCTGGAAGCAAATCATCTTTAACCCTCGGTTCACAAAAGGCCTTTATTCCCCCAACAGTAAAAGTTACCTCTCAGGTATCTACTCTTCTATAAAAAGATGACACCAAGTGAATCACAGTGCTTTTCATGCTGTGATACGGTGGCGATTTCTCTCATCGAAAAAGGGGACTAGAGCCCCACAGGTTTAATCTCTGGTGAGATGACCCTCAATGCTTGAATTTCTGCTAAAGGGAATTGGCAGTTTCGCAGGCATTACAGTTTTGACACTTTACCCATCAGCGTGGCCTCCACCCCTGACTGGGCAGAGGGTAGGGCTGTGTCCCTGAGAGGATGCCTGGGAGGACCCAGGGCCTTTCAGAAAAGCTGACATGTCTGGAACTCTCAGCTATAAGCAGGAAGCTTGCTGACCGCAGATCTGACACAAAGACAGCAGATGAAACCAGAGGAAATACTGCCTATAGCTGCTAGCAAATGTTGCTAAAAAAAGTAGGCTCTTCAGAGCATTGAACAGTTCCTTTAAAACAATGCTTCTCAGGTTGGGTGCGGTGGCTCACGCCTGTAATCCTAACACTCTGGAGGCCAAGGTGGGAGAATCACTTGAGCTTAGAGTTCGAGACCAGCCTGAGCAAGAGCCAGGCCCTGTCTCTACTAAAAATAGAAAAATTAACAGGGCATGGTGGTGCGCACCTGTAGTCCCAGCTACTCAGGAGGCTGAGGCAGGAGGATCACTTGAGCCCAGGAGTTTGAGGTTGCTGTGAGTGAGGCTGATGCCACGGCCCTCTAGCCCAGGCGACAGAGTGAGACCCTGTCTCAAAATAAATAAATAAATAAAATTAAAACTCATTTGGGGATAATGATAACTTGGCAGCTCTCCTAAAGCAGTGAGTTTGGGAGGGACACTCGCTGTTCAGTGACATGGACTGAAGTGAAATGCTGGCTTTGGGTGTCTCTCAGGGGTCACTGGGACAGGAGGCTGCAGGGCTGGCTTTGTGGTCACGCAGCCTGTGTGGTCGCATGGGGACCGTGCTGCTCTAACGCCCTCTAGTGTTGTCTCGAGGTAATAATTTTTTAACAAAAGGCCCCTTGTCTCCATGTTGCACAGTGCCCTGTGAATTCTAACCACAGAGGCAGAAGATGAACTGCAGAAAATTCCCAGAGTCCGGGTCCCCCTGACTGAGACTCTTTCTCTTGGTGTCTGCACGCAGAACAGTTCATCTGGAAACACAGCCTCGTTCACAGCCAGTGGAACCTACCAGGTTTGGTTGGCTTCAGTGAGATCTTCTACAGGAGAAAAACTATAAACATATCTCTATCCGGGCAAGGGTATGGTCTCCCCAAAATGTGGAGATGAGTTTATCTTTTGAAGCCAAAGCCCATAAGGATCTGGGCAGGCCCTTAGCTGCCTGCAGAAGTGACCTATCCAAAGAGATGATTTGTCAAGATTTCGCTGATGGAGAGAAGTCAAGACTATTCCAGAAAATCTGGGAGCTTACCACAGGCTGAGCACAAGGAAGGATGAGAGGCTTTGTGATTCTTCGTAGGGGCGGGGGCTCTAGTCATTTTGCCTTGTTCTTTAGATTCAGAATGGCTTGAGTTGCTACTAGGGAGGAGGCCTGAAGCCCTGGAGTGATTCCGACTGGACCCCTGCCCCCTCCCGGGAAAGGGGTGCCGAGGATTCTGGGAAGACTGCATCAGTTCACACAGGCCAGCTGCCGGCCTCATCCTCCGTCTCCTGAGTCTTCATGGGACTTGCTCCATCCCTCCGCACCTGTGAATAAGTAGGCCCTGGCGCCCATCCCTGCACTGGACTGGTGGCCTCCCAATTGTGGGGGTCACCACTCAAGAACACCACCACGCGGATGGACTTCTCAGGGTCTTTCCTGTCTCTCTGAGTGTGCTGTGCTCTCACCTAGAGTCTTTCAAGGTCCAAAGAGAAGGATCTAGCACTTAGTACCTCCTGACCAAGGTCAGTCCATCGGATGGGCCAGCTCACTCCCTCCCCATAATAACCCTGTGAACTATTCTGCTTCACAGATGAACAAACTGTGAAGGAGCAGCCCCAAGTCTCCAGCTGGTAGCGGCAGCGCTGGGGTACTAACCACCGTGCGTAGCTACACCGCGCTGTGGGGGGATTGCCATTAAAAGGCCAAAACACCCCCCTCTACTGCCCTCCTCATGGTCACTGAGGCCCACCCCCGATGGAAAATTTACTTACGCACACTTAAAAACTTTATATTCCTGGAAGAAATTAGAAGTGGTTTCTAGCACATCAACTAATATTAGAATTCCTCCATTGGAGTCTAGAGCTGTGTTGTGTAGACGTAGAATTTTCCTTTCGGATCTATGAGTGTGCAAGGACAGGCATCCAAGGGCATCCATGCAGTTTTGCTTGTGATTATGAAAAACTGCAAACGCCTAAATGCCCATCAATTGGGAACTAGCTATTTAAATTATAAGAGCTCCTTATATTGGAATATTTTTTGACATCTGTTCTTTTTTTAACAGCTTTATGGAGATAAAATTTACATACCATAACATTTACCCATTTAAAGTATACAGTTTAGTGGTTTCTAGTATATTCATGAAGCTGTCCAAACATTATCACAATCTAATTTTAGAACATTTCATTACCCTGAAAAGAAACCCCATACACGATGAGACATTTTCCAGCCATTTTTAAAAATGAGGTACATCTCCCTGTATTTCAATGGAAATATATTTGTGATGGGCAAAAAGGTGCAAAAAAACATGTTGTGGAAAGTATATAACATATTATCCCATTTATTTATGAAAGTGTATAGGCACATATATACATGCATTCATTTATATAATTATTTATGTATTAATTAATTAGTGTTTGACTACAGTAAGTACTATGTCAGGAAAAAGGAATGAGGAAGTTTTATTTCATATACTTTTTAATATACTATTTCTATATTATATATTTTACATACTTTTTTATATCAATGGCATGTCACTATTAGAAATGACAACCTAAAAGTGAAATAATGGGAATATCCAAAGCTGTTGCAAGGTGTTTAGGAGCAGCTGCATCTGATAAAACATTTGAAAGAAATGATTTTTCATTCAACCTTCTAGTCTGCCATTAGGTGGCGCCATTGTCAAGCTCCTGTAATTTCAAATGGGCTGGGGAACAGACTGCCCATTAACTGTTTCTGCCAGTAACATCTTATTTTCATTTTTGCCTATTTTTCTTTTGAGTCACTTGAAATTAAAAAAAAAAAAAGTTGATGCTTCCTTCAGAAATGCTCCACCATTCCATGCCAATTGGAGGTAAACTAAATGAGATGCTTATTAAAGGAATGCAGTTTATAGATGAAAAATACCATCAAAGGCACGTACAGACTGGCACATGGGAACGAGTTTCCTTTAGTCCTGTAAAAATTCACCCTCTATCCTGATTATCAAAGTGAGAAATGCTGTCTCTTACTTCAGAATTTTCCATAATTCTGAGCAAGCTGGGGTTCCTACCTTTTCATCATCAATAACCCCTTCATTATTTTTATTTCATAAATCTCATTACTGGGAATATTTTCTCCAACATGGTATGGACTAAGTACTTAATGATTCTTATATTTATATTTATTTATGTATTTGATTAATTAAGCTCTCTGATAGATGAGGGACAACCCTGCCAGGTTGATATTACTCCAACCAAGAGCTGGAGGAACTTGAGATGAGTGGTGCGAGCAAAGGCCCTGGGGTCGAGTCCCGGGCCTGCTGGACTGGCTGTGGCACTGTGGGAGTGACTGTGGCCGTATGGACCTCACAGGACTCAGCCACAGTGCCTGTAAATCACTTATTGCACTACAATGAAGGCCAGTTACTATCATGGGCATTTTATTCGGGGTGTGCCGCCTCATCCACAGGTAGCCACTGGAGTCTCCCCACTGACCCTAACCCTGAGCACTGCTGAGCTAGTCTGGATTTACTTTTGGGCTGACCATGAGACTACCCCAGGGTGCTTCCCCTCGCTGCGTGGAATGCCCAGATCACCCTGTGCACGTCTGGATGAGCTAAGTAATGGGATTCTTAGGCTTACAGGTTTATAAACAGTCACCGATGCATCCACCGTTTTGGGCAATTTTTGTGAAATTCTCTAGCACTGAACCGGTACCACAGAAGTGAAGAGCACAAAGTGGAATGTTGGTGAGTCCTCTTCATTCAGGAGAATAGTCACTTTGCCGATACAGTCAGTCTTCTGTATGCGAGGTCCACAGCCCGAGATTCAACCAACTGTGGATCAAAAATATTGGGGAAGATAAATTCCACAAAGTTCCAAAGAGCAGAACTTGAATTTGTCCTGCACCAAGTACTGCACTGAATCCACATGAATGAAGTGATCTGTACATTGTATCAGGTGTTATAAGTAATCTAGAGATGATTTTAAGTGTCCTGGAGGAGTGTGCAGGTTACATGCTAATACTGTGCTAAGGGACTTGAGCATCTGTGGACTTTGGTGTCCGCAGGGCTCCCGGAGTCAATTGTGCATGGATACGGAGGGACGACTGTATTCATAAAGGGAAAAGTTTAATGACATAAACATCCAACAGCACGTTTAATTGAGTCACTAAGACCCGATCTCAGATGGTGTGGGTGTAAAGAACAGATTATAGTAATTTTAACAGCTGGTCAGAATTTGGTACTTGGATTGCTCAGAGCCAGACCTACCAGCAGGAGGCTTTGTATTTACTTCTCTGTGTATGAGTGCTACAAGGCTAATGTTCTTTTGTTGATTGCAAAGTGCAATTCCGAAGGCAAACGCCCACAGACATATGAAAGTTAACTCTATTGGAGAAGGTGAAAAAAGTTTCTCTCCCATAGGAGGAAGACAAGAGGAATTTTTCTCTCTCTTTGATTTGAATGACAGTGTGTGGGTTGGGAGGGGAGTGTGTCCCGGGTTTGTAACTCACAAGATGGTGATCTCCTTAGGGGCAGGGAAGTGTACTCATTTTTGTAGCCCTCTCACTCAGCCTTCAAAAGGCATTTAGGGCTGGGTGCGGTGGCTCACGCCTGTAATCCTAGCTCTCGGGGAGGCCAAGGTGGGCGGATTGTTTGAGCTCAGGAGTTCGAAACCAGCCTGAGCAAGAGCGAGACCCCGTCTCTACCAAAAATAGAAAGAAATTAATTGGACAACTAAAAATATATAAAAAAAATTAGCCGGGCATGGTGGCGCATGCCTGTAGTCCCAGCTACTCGGGAGGCTGAGGCAGGAGGATTGCTTGAGCCCAGGAGTTTGAGGTTGCTGTGAGCTAGGCTGACGCCACAGCACTCTAGCCAGAGCAGAGGGCTGCTCCCCACTCCCTGGTTTGCCCTGTCGTGCTCCTGACCTTGAGGTAGTGCCCTTTGCAGGTCTGGGCCCTAGGAGAACAAAGCTAATGTGACTCTTCAGAATCTTTCCTACCTTGGTGACTTCTGTGGGCTCCTGGGTTGGGTGGGGTGGGTTTTGTAGCTGTATTTTGCCAGAAGTGAAAGTGGGGAGGGAGTGAAGGGGGTACATGGAAGAGAAAGCTGTATTTTTTAAAGCAATGATATTATTTTAGGCACTGTGCTGAATTTAACAGCTTTACATACCATAAAACTGATGCATTCGTTGTAAGTGTACAATTCAATAACTTTTAGTTGGAATTGCCACGGAAAATATGGGATGCCCAGTTAAATTTGAATTTCAGATAAACAGCAAATGCTTTTCTCATATAAGTATGTCCCATGAAATATCTGAGACATACTTATACAAAAAGTAGTACTTGTTGCTCATCTGAAATTCAAGTTTAACTGAATGTAATGTCCTGTACTTTTACTCACTAAATTTGGGAACCTTGTACTTTGTAAATATATAATTATGCAATCATCACCACAATCTAGTTTAGAACATTCCCATCACCCCATAACCTCCCTCTTGCCCACTGGCAGTCAAGCCCCATTCCTCCCCAAGCCCCAGGCGATCAATCACGGGTCTGCATTCTGCCTCTATAGATTTGGAGAAGGCTGTATTTTTAAGTGGAAAGACCCTGTTACATAGCATAGTTCAAACGCTAAGTGCTTGCATGAAGTTTTGGTTTCATTTCTTCAAGAGAAACCACGGAGAACACTAGTGCCCAATGTGGGGATTCTCTTTTGCCATCTCAGTGGCCTCTGGCATTCAGGTATGTGGATTCTTTAAAGATCTTGGTGCTCACAGACTACATGCATAACCAAGTGGTGGCAAGGCTGGGAGCCTCTTGGCCTGGCCCCGAGAGTGCGGACCCTTTTCGGGCCTGGCCGGGGCAGGGCAGGAGGTCAGGAGATGATGTCAGGTGATTAAAGGGGGCCATTCAAGGACACTGCTCGTTACACTGACAAAATGCCAGTCCTTGGCAACCTGGACCCCATCCTGGAGCGACTTAACTAAATGAAATATTATGAGTCAAGGTGCCTAAAAGAGCTGGAAAACAGCCTCTCATGAATTCAGAGTCACATATTTGCTCCACACCCACTTGGGGCTAAAGCCTCTGGATCTAGAGATACCCATTAAAAATGGCTCCTGTTTTAAGAAAGTTAATTCTTTAGTGACTAACATTTACGGAACACTAACCATATGCTGACATTTTCTAAGTGCTTTGTATGTGCTAATGTCTAATCCTTACAAACACACTCTGAGGCAGATGTTATCATTCTCTTCATCTTGTCTATAAAGAAACTGAGGCTCAGAGAGGTTAAGTAAATCCCCCAAGGTCACACAGCTCGTCTGGGCCCAGAAGAACCTTTGCTCTTACCACTACTCTGAGTTGCCTTATAATATGGTGCATAAATTCTGTGGCAGCCCAGCAAGCAAGGCATCAGAACCACTGGGAAGGAAAGATGAGGCATCTCCCCCAGGGAGTTTGCTGACCAAAGAAGCAGGGAACAGCATTTCAAGCAGAGGGAACAGCACCTGCAAAGGTTAGAGTCAAGAGACCATGGCATGGATGAAGAGTGACTGACAAGGCTTGGGACAAATGACATTCAAAAACAATCTCATTTTGGCAAGGAAAAGAGTCTTGAAAGAGAGTCCTGAGAACTTGAGGAGAAACTGATAACTTAGTGAGATATCTGTGGTTTATCTCTCTCGCTCACAAGGCCTGTTTCTTCTTCTGTTATAAACGGGCTAACGGCACCGGTGCTGCGGGGCTCAGTAGCGTGTCGGGTGTCTGTAAGATAAGGAGATGGAATGGCGCAGGTGGCACGCATTGGCCGCGCAGGCGTGACACAGCGCGGTGCCCCTCCAGCTCTGCTCAGGCACCTGTGCCTCATGGACACCTCTAAGAGGGGCCCAGGATTTGCTTTCCATCTGGCAGAGCCTCCTCCTCCTTCCTCTACCTGCGGCTCTGGAGGTCGAGCTGGGAGGGGCACCTGGCATCCAACCAGCTCCGGCGTTGGGGATGTGTTTGCGGGCGCCGGGGAAAGGGAAAAATCCTATTGCTGGCTCGTGCTTGCTGGCTCCCTTCCTGGTGATTTATTACTATGGAAACTGAGCCCTTTTCCTCTTGGCGCTGCCGGCTGGTGGGGGTGCACATAGTCGATGCCAGGGCTGCACAGATCAGAAGTTCCTTCCTTTTTCCTGCTGCAGAAATGCCACGGTAACATACGTGGCCCAAGTACCGCAGCTCACACCTGAAGAGCCCAGTCTTGGGAAAAACAATCTTGTTGGATTCCCCAGGGGCCAATGGGGGCCTTCGGGGTAAGTGGAGCCGGCCTGAGAACAATGCCAGCGAGAACAATGACAATGTGGCCTCGGGCTGCACTGGTGGCCCGGCTGTTCCCCTTCCTTCAGCTCTCCTAGCCCGGTTTAAAAATGGATTTACAAGCAGGCGCAGGTAGCATTGTGTTAGAAATGGATTTACAAGCAGGCGCAGGTAGCATTGTGTTAGAAATGGATTTACAAGCAGGCGCAGGTAGCATTGTGTTAGAAACGGATTTACAAGCAGGCGCAGGTAGCATTGTGTTAGGCGGCAGAAAACTGAGACTCAGAGTCCCTTTGTGTGGGCAAAACTTCCTGCCAGGGCCCACCCACTGCACATGCCCACCCGCCGGTAGAGACCCCAAGAGAAATCTGTTCTTGGCGGTTCCGGCGTGCGGATGGAGGGGGCCTGCAGACACGGGAGGGGACGATGGCGCTGCAGGGAGATGAGGGTGCAGGGGAGGCCGCACACCTGTGTCATCATCGAGGTTCAGGTGCTGTCAGCGGAAGGCCAGGTGGAAGCCGTCTCTGCGGGGGTTGGTCCAGCACGCAGGCCACTCCTTAGAGGTCTGGCATCACATGTCCCTGTGCCGGGTCCTAGACGTGAAGACGCAGGGCAAGTGGTGAGTGAGGGCCCCAGAGACAATGAAGGAAGCTCCCTGGCCAGATGGAGGTCCTGAGACACCTCCAGGCCCAGCCGTCCCCTTGCTGGCTGCGCAGACACGTCGTGGCCAACCTCAGGGCCTCGGGGTCCTTCTCTGCACGTTGACCTAAGAAATCCCTCTCCAGGGCTCATCCTATGGGGGAGAGGGGCCTAAGGGTGGCTCCCACTTCCCCATCTCTCTCTTTGAGCTATCCGTCTCGGAATAGTTTTCTGGTGAAACTGGCCTCGAAATGACCCAGGAGGGAAGTATTTCATTTAGGAGCTGGAACCTTTCAGTGCATCTCTGGAATAATTTCCAGAAGTCCCCGTTACCTCCCTGAATATCTAAGATCTTTCCTAGGACAAAACGTTCCTGTCTGTTTCCGCCTAGAGTTTCCCTTTATTTGCAGTGTATTTGCTCCTTCTCACCCTGGGAGAAGTCAAGTTCCTTACACATTCTAAGCAGCAGTGAAAACATTATTGTTTTGAGCAGTCTGAACCCCCAGTCCTGAACCCTGGCCTCAGGGAAAAGCAGATGGTGCCAGAAGTGATGACTTCAGAATAGCTCACCTCACCTCTCCCTCTTGCTACGAGAGGATGGACCTCTGCGTGCTCGCGGGACCAGCAGAAATAAGGACTTCCACACAACTCACGGCAGTCTGCAGTGGCTCGCGCCCCACCAGACCTCAGGGGAATTGGAGAGTTGGGAGCTGTAGGGCAGCCTAATGTAATAATACCCCAACAGAATCTGCCTTGGGGACCATCAACCAGCACTAATACCCTTCAGGGACAGGAAACGGGTCCATTTTTAAAAGCAGGTATTTTTATTGAGATGATAGTAAATTTGCATGCATTTGTAATAAATAATACAGAGAGATATAATTCGCCTACCATTAGTTTCTCCTAATGGTAACATTTTGCAAAGCTGTGGCGCCCTACCACAACCAGGATATCGATGTCCATTCGACCCACAGACCTTATTTAATGTCCCCAGTTTTATGCGTGTGAAGTTCTATACAGCTTCCCCCACCCCTAGCCTCTGGCGACCACTGATCTCCTCCATTTCTGAAATTTTATTTCAAAAATCTTATGTAAATAGAATCCTATATTGCAGGATTGGCGTTTTTCACTCAGCATAATTCCTGGAGAGTCAGCCCAGTTGTGTGTATCCACAGTTTGTTTCTTTTTATTGCTGAGTAATAGTCCATGGTATGACTGTATTAATAACACATTTATTTAACCATTCACCCACCGAAGGATATCTGGGCCTACTCCAGCTTTTCAGGAAAGCTGGGATTACAAAGAGAGCTGCCGTGAACATTCATATACGAGTTTTTGTGCGAATGTAAGTTTTTATTTCTCTGGGCAACTGGTCCAGTTTTAAACAGCTCTAATTAAAGCGGATCCTTAACATTTGGGGGTGACCCATCTGAAGCCCCAGATGTGTTCTCACGTTCTCGATATTGGAAATGTTTATACAGGCTCCTGGCTTGGTCCTAAATCACATGAATCTCAGTTCTGTCTAGAAGCACCGTTTCCTGTGCATATTCTCATACTCCAACTTGGCTGCTTTTTTAAACATTTTTATGTGTCTATTTATTTTAATTTTGCTTAATCAGGTAATGAAGCTGTAAAGAGACAGGAAACATTAGGACAGTTGTATAGAACAAAGTGAAGGATTACATCCTAGAATAACTGTAGCGAATAAATATTTCATATTTGATGTATTTCAACTTTTTCAGACTTTGACCCCTTCCGTCTTTGTTCTGGGTCAAAGGTTTTTCTATTGTGGGGCATTTCAAGAAGTTCTGAAATGTTTTTCTTCTAGAGGCACTGTTTGAGGAAGTAAGGGCTCAGAGCAGCCAGTGTTCCAGCTGACTCCACTGCTCAGCTGGCTGTGGGAGCTTGGGCAGGCATACTAACCTCTCTGAGAGTCCTGTTTCTCTCTCGTTTAATGAAGATAACATTAACAATAGTACCTGACTCATAGGTAAACAAGACATGAGACGTGTTATAAACCCTCAATAAATATTAGCTATTAGGCTGGCACAGTGACTTCCTCAGCATTTTCACTGTTCTTTCATGTGCTTCTGGGTATCGTCCCCCGAACTGACCATGTCAACAAAACACAGGGCACTGTCACCAAAAGTTCTGCACTTGCCCTGAGGCCGCATCAGAAGAACAAGGATGAGTGGCTTGAGGAGAAGAGGGATGTATTAGTTTGCTGGCACGTGAGGAGGATGCGGGCTACTGGCTGAAAAACGCATCGTCCTTGTGAGCAGAAGTGCAGAGCTCTCAAAGGTCCTGATTCATCCCGCCTTTGACTAAGACAATCTCGTGACCTCCACCCAGACAGTTCCCTGGAGCCTCTCCTGTAGCACAAAGAAAAGACAGTCCCCCTCCCCTCCTGACCCCTGGCCTGAGGCAGGGACGCAGGTCCCGGTTCTCCAAAAGGAGTGTGGGATGTTGTAAAGAGACATAAAACATTTTTGCCCCTTTTTCAAGCCATTTCTTCCGTTATAGGACTATCTTCTCCCCTCTGCTGAACATGCTACTTCCGTCACTGCCGTCTGTGATGACGCAGCCGCGCCACTTCCAAGCGTTCTGCTGCTAAGCAACGTCTTCCTTGTCCTGCTTTGAGGAACTAAGTCAGAGACTTAACTTTCTATTATATGTCATCATGGGGCCCATCACCCCCTCCTGGTGACGTTCTTTTGACTACTGGTTCTCTCATTTGGCCTCTTACCTGTCCCTCCCAGTGCTGCGTCCCGGGCAGTCCAATCAGCGCACTCTCGAGTCCTCATCTGGGCCATCAGTGAACACGCTGGACAGGAGAGGGAGGAGAACAGAGCCGTGGGGCACTCCACTACAGACCTTGGATTGACCTTGATCAAAGCTCTTTGATAGAATTGCTCCACAAACTACAAATCCCATTATTCTGCTGACATTACCACGTGCATCTTCATGAGGCCCCAGGAAGGACCTGGGCAGATGTCTGGCTGAAATCCAGGGACCCTGTACCTGCAGGATTTTACTGATTGAACAATCTAGTAATCCTGACAATAAAAGAAACCAGGTTAACCTGTCACGACTTATTTTCAGAAGGTCCTTGCTGGTTTCTGGTGATCTTCCTGCCTGGGTAACTGAGTATGCTCTCTGCTCCCGGTCCCGGGGGAATTCTGCTCTGCTCCATCCAGCGACTGTGCTAGGCCCTGTCTCAGCCCCTCCACCGAGCACCCCTCCTGCTTCTTGTCCAGGCCTCGTCGGCCCCCCAATCCCTGCCTCCCCATTCTGTACCCAAGAAAGGCAGGCATCAAGTACCAGGCCTCGTGGGCTCAACCTTCACAGGCAGCCCTGCCAGGCCTTGCCCAGCCTCCCCAGCCCCCTTCCCTAAACTCCAATGGCAGAGATCTGGGCCCCACCATACAATTTTTTTCAGATTATTGCAGCTCTTCACATGATATAAGCCATGACTTGCTAGGAAATTATGTTAGGGGATACATAGTTAGAACATAAAGTTTGTACATGCCTAATAAATGATCTGCCTGGAGTTTTGTACAGGGTAGATATTAAGGCCTCAGGATTCCCTCCCTCTTCCTCTTTTTAAAACTTGGGAACTTTTTAAAGCTTTTCTGGGTTTCAGGCTAGATACTAGAAGGAACAAGGTTGCCCCACACCTCCATCACCTGAAGGCCCAATCCAGGAAAACCACCAACATGCTCAGCCCAAAAAAGCTGAGCAGGAGAAGTCTGTCTTTCCCTTCAAGACAGGGTCTCACTCTGTTGCCCAGGCTGGAGTGCAGTGGCATCAGCATAGTTCACTGCAGCCTTGAACTCCTGGGCTCAAGTGATCCTCCTGCTTCACCCTCCCGAGCAGCTGGGACTACAGGTACACAACACCCTGCTAAGCTAAATTTTTTATTTTTAGTAGAGACAAGATCTCACCGCCTCAGCCTCTAGAGTAGCTGGGACTATAGGTATGTGTCGGCACTTTGGGAAACCAAGGCAGGAGGATCACCTGAGCCCAGGAGTTTGAGAGCAGCCTGGGCAACATAGCCAGACCCAATCTCTACAAACAATATTAATAGAAAAATTAGCTAGGTATGGTGATATGTACCTATAGTCCCAACTACTCAGGAGGCTGAGGCAGGAGGATCCCTTGAACCTGGGCGTTTGAGGTTGCAGTGAACTATGGTGTTGCCACTGCACTCCAGTCTGTATGACAGAGCAAGACTGTGTCTGAAAAAAATGAAAAAATGCCTTTCAGTTATAGACTTTGGATTTAAAAGTACTCCTGCACACAGGCAGCTGCCAGGAAGGGAAACTGCCCAGACCTCCCCGCCTCCTCCCGCCCTGCTCCGGGAATTAAAGGGGTTCAAAGCTGGGAGCTTGAAGAGATTGGGGGCTCAGGCTGTTAACCATTCGGTTTCAACCTCATCGTGGATCAATGGCTTGGGGGACCAACCAGAGAACCTAATCAGCGTCAGTCACATTGCTTTTGAGTAACGTTTAGCATTTGCTCACCAGAAAACTTAAAAATAAACTTCTGGAACCAAACCGAACGATAAGCTGGAAACTGCATGTACTTTAAACCAAAGTCACTTTTTATCTCTAAAACTTGTTTGCTGATCTCTAGATAAACCATGACCATTTTTTTTCCCCAAAAAAATTATTCCTGGCAGGGTCATTTCTCCGTGAACTTATGACAAACCAGTTACAGTTTCCTCTTATTTTAGCAAAGTTTACTTCATCTTGGATAGAAAGGAGGGGGAAGGGAGAGAGGACACAAGGTAATGCCGTGTTGTTGTTTATTACTATTATTGTTACCGTCACTGCTGCTGCGGGGATATCAACCCCCATCTAACGGACAGAGGGTTCCCCAGCACCTCTGAATTTCATCAGGACATCTAACACACCCTCATGAGGAGCCCTGATATCCTCGTGGACGAGTGTGGGGTAAATGATAGCAAACGAAGGGCATTTGTAGCTTGTTGAACGTTTGTATCGAGAGAATTCTGATTAGGGCCAGCCTGGGGCAAGTCTCTGGTGGAATGCCATAGGGCTCGCTCTTCGTGTTCCTTCTACTGAATATTTTTAGTAATGCCTTGGATGAGGACTTTGGTGACTTTCTGATTAATCTGTGGACGACTCAAAGCTGGGAGGGAGCGGTTAGAGGAGAGAATCAACCATGGAAAATATCCACAAAGGTGCCACCCTGTGGGTAGATACCATTATCCACCCTAAAGAGCCCAGGAAAGGTAGAAATGCTGGGGAGACACTCGAGAAGGTAAACTCCCAGGTGAAGCTTTCTCACTCTATTTCCCAGGAGGAGCTTAACTCGACTTCCCATACAGCCCCTGGAGGGCCGGGCCAGGTTTTCTCTCTCTTTGGGAGCCCGGCTGGTGCCAGCAGGAATGAGGGATGCTGTCTCTGCTGTGCTCCTTGGCTCCTCGCTGTTTCGCCCCGGGGGGCCTCCCTAGAGGACACTGACCTGCTCTTTCCTGGGCCTGGTCTGGAGCCCCCTCCCTCTGATCTGCAGCCACAGTTAGTGCTCCGTTTCCTCTCTTGTCCCCTCAATAACCTGGCTGGAAAGAGAAAAAAGTGGGGAAACAGGCTGCTTCAGCCCCCGAAAGATCTTGCATTTTTGCACAAGGTGTTCCTGCGACAGGCTGCATCCCAGAAGGGGTTCTGAGCAAGGGTTGTCAGAAAAATACAGGATGCCCAGTTACATTTGAATTTCAGGTAAACAATAAGTGATTTTTTTGGCATGTCCTGTGCTGCAGGTGTTTGTACTAGAAATGAAAATTTCTAGTAAATGAAATTCAGCTGTGACTGGAGTTGAGTATTTTTGTTTGCTAAATCTGGCTGCCCTGCCCTGAGTGTGTCCTACAGGCCAGAAGTGACTGTCGGGGGCCTCCTGGAGCCTTGGGCTGGCCTGGCTGCTGCTGGCCAGCACGCCTCTCACCCGAGGGGACAACAGGGTGGACCAGCTGCGAGTGTCATCGGCTGCTGCTGCTGCCTGGCCAGGCCCCTTCCGAGGTGCAGACCCCAAATCAGCACATACTCACTTCCTCCTTGGGTGCTCAATTTCCTATTTTTTTTTTTTTTTTTGAGTGTACCCTGCTAGAGTGTAGTGGCATCATTGTAGCTCACTGCAACCTCCAACTCTAGGCTCAAGCATTCCTTCTGCCTCAGCCTCCCAAGTAGCTGGGACTACAGGTGTGCACCATGATGCCTGGCTGATTTTTTGTCTTTTTGGTAGAGATGGGGGGGTCTCACTCTTGCTCAGGCTGGTCTCGAACTCCTGAGCTCAAATGATCTTCCTGCCTCAGCCTCCCAGGGTGCTAGGATTACAGGCGTGAGCCACCGCGCCCGGCCCATGTACAGGTTTTGTGTGGACATGTTTTCATTTCTCTTGAATATATCCGTAAGAGTGGAATTTCTGCTGGGTCATATGGTAACTTTATTTTTAACTTTTTGAGGAACTGCCAAACTATTTTCCAAAGTGGCTGTACCATTTTACGATCCCACCAGCAGCATGTGGCGGTTCCAGTTTCTCCACATCCTTTCCAATCTTATTATCTGTTTTTTTGATTATAGCTATCCTGGTGAGTGTGAAGTGGTATTTCATTGTGGTTTTTATTTGCAATTCCCTAATGACTAATGATATTGGGCATCTTTTCATGTGCATATTGGCCATTATCTATCTTCTTTGAAGAAATGTCTATTCAAGTTCTTTGCCAATTTTTTTTTTTTGTTTTTTTGAGAAAAGGTCTTCCTCTGTTGCCCAGGCTGGAATACGGTAGTGTGATCACAGCTCACTGTAACCTCAAACTCCTGGGCTCAAGCGATCCTCCCACCTCAGCCTCCCAAGTAGCTGGGACTGCAGGCGGGCACCATCACGCCCAACCAATTTTTTCTATTTTTGCAGAGATGGGATCTCGCTATGTTACCCTGGCTGGTCTTAAACTCCTGGCCTCAAGCCATCCTCCTGCCTCAGCCTCCCAAAGTGCTTGATTACAGGCATGAGCCACCTCTTTGCCAATTTTTTTAAATGGCTGTCTTTTTATTGTTGAGTCGTGAGAGTTCTTTACACATTCTGGATCCAAGACCTTTATCAGATATATGATTTCTAAATATTTTCTTCCATTCTTTGAATTGCCTTTCACTTTCCTGACAGTGTCCTTTGCAACACACAAGTTTTTAATTTTGATGAAGTCCAACTTATCTATTTTTTAATTTGTTGCTTATGCGTTTGTGGTTTTGAGAACAGAACACACAAACACTCGTTTTTGCCTCAGTGCCTGGAACATGGTGGTGTTCTTCCCAGGCCAGTGTGCAGGCCACTCAGGGCAGAAGAGAGCAGGTCCCTTGGCCCCTCCAGTCATTGTGAGGTTGATCTGCTGTCAGGGCCGACATCTCCATTAAGCCCAGGAGGCATAGTGCCAGGGCCCCAAGAAAAAAATGTTTTTAATCCAAAGAATAAAAAAAAAAACCTTTTAGGTCAAAGAAACATTTTAATATGTAATATCCACATATTCTTATTTATACCAATGCAGTTGTAAAACATAATTGTTGATTTTTCTTTATGGAGGAAGGGGCCTACACAGGCAGAAATGCCTACGGCTATGAGTCACAATACAACCGTGTCCCCTGTCACTGGAGGGGGCCTCCAGCAAGGGATGGAGCAGCACAGACCCCTCCACGATGTCCCTGCCTGCCTCCCTTCTGCCAGGCCACCTACCTTCCTGCGGGGCCAGGCTGGGGCTGCAAGGGCAGCCGTGGGTGGGCATTGAAGGAGAGCGTTGAGCCCCTCCCCTTGGGCTCACGCAGACAGCTGCCCACCAGGGCCGCAGCTCAGATGGGACAGGCAGAGGCCAAAACAGACCAACAGCTGATGTTACTGTTGTTCAGTCATAACTATGGATGTTGTTGTTTGATTGTCATTATGTTCTTATTGTGCTCTGCTGCTGAAACGTGCTTTCAAATGCTGGCTCCCGTCGGGGCTTCCTGACAACGAAGGGTGGACAGGTGTATTATTCCCGTTTGATAGGTGAGAAACACGAGCCTCGAAACGCTGAAGCTATTAAACTGCAGAGAAGAGATGGGAATCGCAGGCTTCTGATTCGCACGTTCCCTGGCTGGGGTGTGTCCCAAACGCAGGGGAGGGGGATTAGTCTTGTTCATCCCCTCTCCAGGGTTAATCAGACCCACAGCCACAAGGCCAAGGATCACATTTCCGATCACTACAGTCATGAAATAGATGAGTGGCCTGTGGTGCCTGGTGCCAGTGGCTGTCTGACGTTTGCCTGCTGCCTGCACCACCCTTCCTCCACCCACCTCGCCCCCAGCTGCTCAGAGAAACCACTTCCTGAGGTTTATTCCAGCAGGCGGCTTTTTTGTGCAGTTAATGAATCGCTGTGATTTGGGTCTGTGTTGCTTCCCCAGCACTTGAAGTCAGGAGCGCAGCATGTAGAAATGTCATGTCTACCCTCCTTCAATGCCATTTGGCTGAGGAGGAGAACATGGGGCAACACGGTGGGAGACACAGGGTCCTAGGTGAGCTCGTCAAGCCTGGTGGGTGCACTCGGGGTCCTGAGCCTGGGCGATGTAGGAGTCAGGATCTGGATTAGTTACCAAGGAGCCAAATCAGTCTCGGGGTACCTGTCCTTCCCCACCACCTGGATCGGGGAATCCACTCCGGACGAGGGAAGAAGGGCCCACACACAAACAAAAAGCCACCCAATTTATTATTTTTTAAAAGGTGAAATAGAAAACATTCCATGGATTCATTTTTTTTTTTTTTGAGACAGAGTCTCACTCTGTTGTCCTGGCTAGAGTGAGTGCCGTGGTGTCAGCCTAGCTCACAGCAACCTCAGACTCCTGGGCTCAAGCGACCTTCTGCCTCAGTCTCCCCAGTACCTGGGACTACAGGCATGTGCCACCATGCCCAGCTAATTTTTTCTATATATTTTTAGTTGTCCAGCTAATTTCTTTCTGTTTTTAGCAGAGACGGGGGTCTCACTCTTGCTCTGGCTGGTCTCGAACTCCTGAGCTCAAACGATCCGCCCGCCTCGGCCTCCCAGAGAGCTAGGATTACAGGCGGGAGCCACCACGCCGGGCCTCGAGCCATTTCTTCTGCTACATATCCCCCCGGTCAGTATTCCCTTTCCGTAACTATGGGAGGAGGGGCGACTACTCTGTTACACAAACATGAAGCGTTCTGGGAACTAGAAATTCTGGCAACCAGATTGGAGGGGCCAGGAAGGCAGTGGTGAAAGACAGGCTAGAAAGGTGAGCAAGGGCTGAATTTTGGAGGGTTGTATAAATTGACTTTTTATGGAGGGCAGTGGGGAGCCATTACAAGATTTCAAACGGGCAGGTGAAAGGAACTGATTTCTGTCTTAGAAAGCTCCCTGTGCCCCGGTATAGCAAGTACGTGTTTGGGGGTGCAGGCTAGAGGAGGCCCTCCAGGAGGTGCGGGCACCTCACGGGGCTGCCTAAGCCATCCCCAGAACCCACCGGGGAGGCCAGGAGAGCCTCCTAGATCCACTGAGTTCCAAGTTCAGCAGGTCTCTCTGACACACTTTGCGATTTTGGGGAAGAGTCAGCCCAGGAAAGTTAGGGGGCCCAGATTAACGCTGAGTGGAAAGAGCCCCCTTTTGGGGTGAGCACAGGAAAAGCAGAGGGATCTTGCTGGGTGCCCAGGGATAGAATCCCTTTGGGTGGAGGCAGGGTGGAACCCCGCATCCCACTTGAGAAGGGTCCCCAAAGCCCAGGCGGGACGCAAGGGTCAAGAACGCTGAGGCAAATGTCACTCGTGCCTTGTTTTTTCCCTAAAGAAACTAAACAAAGCGACCGTTGCGCTCGGTGGCCCCTCAGGAAGGCCAGTCATTTCCTGAGGAGATATCGGGCCAGCCCAGGCCTCATTGTTCCTGGTTTCCAGCAATGGCCGCCATTACCTGATCCGGGACACAGCCGGTCTCTCAGCAGCCGCCCGGGGAAGTTGCCAGAGCGGTTTCTGCTTTTCACAGGGTAGTTTTCTCATCTGCGGTGTACGGGAAGTGCCTTCTGCCTAAGAGGCATGGCCCGAAGGCAGAACTAAGAGTGCCTGGCAGTCTCCGCGGCTCAGGATGGGGCCGGGGTGGGCCCGAGGAGGAGGCACGATGCAGCTCGGAGTCCTGCTGACACTCCTGCTCTGTGAGTTTTTACTGTCTTCCTACCGCGCGCTCACTTCGTGAGAATCGGAGCTTCAGAATTCACTGTTTCTTCTGTCTCTTCCAGGTTCAAGCCTTGAGGGCCAGGAAAACTGTAAGTCTGATGTTCCTACTGTAAAGCTAATTTTTCTACCTACCTTTGTTCTTTCTTTTCTGTGATTCTTAAAACGCTTGTTAAATCGTTCGAGTTTGATGTTTATAACAATTGAGAAAGGCATTCCAATTGAGAACTAAGTTTATTCCATTTTGACATTTTTTAGAAGAGTTTAGAAAAAAAACCCTTATTCTAAGCCAAGTTCTTCTTCTTTTTTTTTTTCTTAGGGACAGGGTCTCGCCCTGTCACCCAGTGCAGTGGCGTGATCGTAGCTCACTGCAGCCTCGAACTCTTGGGCTCAAGCTGTCCTCGTACTTTAGCCTTCAGCCTCCTGAGTACCTGGGTCTACAGGCTGCCACCACCATGCCCGGCTAAATTTTAAAAATTTTGTAGAGTTGGGGTCTCACTGTGTTGCCCAGGGTCATCTGGAACTCCTGATCTCAAATGATCCTCCGCCATGGCCTCCCAAAGTGATGGGATTACAGGCGTGAGCCACCGCACCCAGCCAAAGCCAAGCTCTAATCAGCATGTTTTAGAGATAGCGTACATTTTCTAGACCTGAGTGAATTGCTATTGGCTAAGACTGGGGAGGGGATAAGAAATGAGCGATTCCATAATTTTTTGTTGTTCTACCATCACTGCTTCTTTTCATAGCCTAACCTATTCCCAATTGTTTTTATTTACAAATGAGATATAATCAATTTGTCAGACACAAGAAGACAGCCCATAGTTTAAATTGTCGCTACAACTTTTTTTCTCCTAAATGATGGAAAACACATCCTGGATCTCATTTCCCATGTGCCTGTGAGGATATGATTAAATCTGCAATCCTCTGTGCTTACACACAGAGAAGGGGCGGGGGTGCTGCCTGACTTTGCAGTCCTGTTTATCGTCCACTTGAGAGCTGATTTTGACGCTTTGTCTTGAGATTAAGCGGGTTTCGTTCTGCTTCATCTGGGACCGCATGAATGCAGGGGCTCAGTCGGGTCTGGGGGCTGGGAAAGGAGAGAGAGACCACAGAACACTCCCTACCCCCTTGTCAGAAGTCACTTCAGTCGGCAAAGAATGGGGGTGAGTGGGTTGTAGGCAAATTGCACAGCTCTTTGTCAGCGAATCCCTGGACAATGCTCGATGGTTGAGCTGACCCTCGGGGCAGTGCTGGGTCGGTCGGGCTAGTTGGCTACTGGCACAGCCAGTCTGCCTGGCTTCTCTGTCCAGTGCTTCCATGGGCATCGGATCCCCACGGAAGCAGGACATCTCGTATCTTTATGATCATCCTGCTAGACTGATGGTGTCGCTGAGACTCTGAAATGACCGACTTGTCCCTGCGCGGGCCAGTTTTTGGGGCATCAGCCCTAGAACCTCCATTCTCCAAGACCCAACCATCTGTCTGCCATAGGCCTGATCTAGTCCTTAAGATCAGTTTCCTTTGCCTCTTGGAGCTTTTTCCCCCCAATTTTCCCAATCTGTAAAATGGGGACAAAAACAGAACCTATGGCAGGGAGTGGTGTGAGGATGAGACTGGGTAAAAGAAAGTGACTCACCTCCTGGGCATGCAGTGACGAATAAATGATACTGATGTTTGCTCTGGGGTCCCAGCCCACGTTGACAATCACAGTTCCTGCGCCACCCACTCTCCCTCTGTCCACTCCAACCCGTGCGCCCCCAGCTCTTGCCCAGACCCCCCTCAGCAGACCAGACCCCACCCTGCAGACACCCCCTGCCTTGGGGCTCCTGCTCCTCTGACTCCTGACCTCCCGTTTTCCAGAACGGCCATGCTCTCTCTTCTCCCTCTCTGCCTCAGATGGACGGTTCACTCCCTTCCCTGGGTCCCTTCAGAGCAGACCTTGGAACTGCAGGACTTGGAGCAGGGAGAGGAGACCGCCTCCTCAGGCCCTGCCTAGTTTTACCCTCAGGGAAACTGAGACCCAGAGGCCACGAGGTGCAGTGCAGGGCCAACACTGGGCTTAGCAAAGGGGCTGGGACCAGGTCTCCACCCCTTGGCCTCCCCAGACCAGCGTTTGCAGCGCATGGCCTGCCAGCGTGCTCCGTGTCCCTACTCTGTGCCTGCAGTTGGGGTCCTCAGCCAGCCTTGGCCCTCTCCCCTCCTTCTAGCCGGGATTCCTCGGCCCCCTCCACCTTCCCCCAGCTGCAGCCCGCCCATCCTCAGGAGATGACCTCAGCTCCGTCTTCACCTAGAAAACAGTCTGTCTGGAGGGAACTCCCTCAACTTCCCGCCCGGGCCTGGCTCCAGGCTTATCTGCCTCCCCACCCATCCTCCCAGGGTCCCCGCCGGCTTCAGAGGGACGTCCACCCGCGGCTGATGAGGGCCGCGGGCAGCTGGGCTCTGAGCCCGTCCCTCCCTCACCCTCCTTCACTCCTACATTTATTCTCCCCCACTGCCGCTTTTGGACTCTCCAGCCCCACTTCAGTTCTCGCCCTCAGTCTGCAAACACGGTCTGTAACTCTTGTTTTTTTAGGAAAAAGAAACATCAAACAACCCACCCCCTCCATTTATGTCGTGTCCCCCTATCTAGCCATGTCCCTTCTCAGTCGAACCTCTCCGCAGGCCGGTGTGTAATCGTGGTCTCTGCTTCCTCGCCTCTCAGACAGTCCTCGCCGGACGGAGGCCTGGCTCACCCCCCAACCCCCCGCCATCGGGTCTCTTCTCACTCTGGGGCCACCAAGACCCCTGGTGCCAAATGCAAGGGACACGTCTGGCCCTTGACTCACTGGACCCCTTTGCTGCCTCGGATTGTGGGTCACGCCCCGAAGCCTCCTTTCTTGACCTTCTAGATCCTCTTCCCGGGTTTTTCTCCTTCCTCTTCCCAGGGAGACTTTAACTTTCCCCTGGACCTGACCCTGGTCTCTGCAGGCTCCTGAGCGCATCCTCTCTGGGGCCCAACACCCCTCTCTACGCCTCCGCGCGCCCCCTCCCCAGAGCCACATCCCCCCACCCAAATCCAGCCCTGGCCTCTGCCCCGAGCCTCAGGCGTAACCTGGGGCCAGACTTTGACGTCTCCTCCCAGTGTCCTCCAGGCCCCTCAAACCCAGCTGCACCTCTGCGACTTTGTCTTCCGCCCTTATCTTTTTCTGGCACTTTCTAATTTAGCTGGTGGCACCCACATCCTCCTGGGAACCTAATCTAGGAATCTTATCTCCCATTCCTTCAGTCTCATATCCAAACAGGTCTGGTTTTTTTTTATTGTGGTAAAATACAAATAATAACAAATTTATTATTGGTGACAGTACATTCACAGCCTTGTGCAACTGTCACCATTGACTAGCTCTAGAACATTTTCATCACCCCCAAAACTAAGTCCTTTTGAGTCCACTCAAGCATCTCCGTCTGTCCCTTCCCCGAGTCCCCCTGCGCGCTCGTGCTAGCTCAGGCCTCAGCTTTCACTGGAACCGGCCCAGGCTGTTTACTGGCCTCAGTCTCTCCCCAAGGCCACAGGTTTCTAACACTCCTGTCCCGTGCTGTCAGGCCCCTCCTGGGGACAGGGCCCCACTTGTCAGCACAAGGACCTCATTCTGGCACCACAGACCAGGCCCTCTGGCCTTTTCAGCCTCACACTCCGGTTCCCATAATGGGCCGTGGCTGGACTGCACTGATTTCTCACGCCCTTGTGCCCTGGTACATGCTGTTCTCGTGCCCGCAGCACCCCGCCGCCTGTCCTCGGCCTGGCAGCCTCGGTTCAGGGGTCATTTCCCTTCAAACTTTCCTTGACCTCTCCTGGGCAGCCTTCCTCTTGGCGCTCACGGCTACCACGGGACTCCAGCTGTCTGGGTCCCACCAGCCTGCACTGTCCTGGACAGCAGGGTTGATTCCTTATTCACCCCGTTGGCCAGCCCCTGACATGGGTGCTCGATAAATGTCTCATTGATGCAAACCTGAGCTGAACTTGGAGGTGCTTGAGACTCAGATGAGAAGACAGGTCAGCACGCTCTCTGCTGAGCACAGACGCTCGGCAGGGATGCCATGCTTCACGGCTCCCTGTAATTTTCCTGACAGTGCTGGGTGGCCCCCTCCCCGCTCTTCTCTCTGAGTCATTTCCAGGTTGAGGGCCAGGTGGCTGGCTGAGTCACGATGCTTTATCTTTCCAGGGAGCATCAGCATCTGCTGACCAGTGGCCTTGAGGTGGAGGGAGGGAGGCCCCATCGTTTCAGCATTTGGGGATTTGTCGCTTGCTGTGGTCCCTGGGTGCCTTGTCTGTGCTGTGGTGACTTTGTAACTTGGGCTCCTTCCCCAGCAGCCTTCATCTGTCCAGGTGGAGAAGATCTGACCGCTTTAGGCTGTTCTGCAACACCGTCCCTCATCGCAACAGTTCTGAACCTTTCTGGGTTCAGAGAGGAAAGCTGTGGCCCCCACTCTAGAAGAAGCACACCTGTACGCAATTGGAGGTGGCTCACGGGCCTCCTGACTCCCCTCTGTGCACCTCCCAGGGTCCTGGGTACCCCAGGGTGTGGACAGTCACTCTACTGCGTAAATAGTGAGATCTACGCACAGTAATTCGGTTTGGCTGTGCTTGGACAATTTATTCAGAAAAAGGATACTGTTTTTCTGTATTATCAAAACGAGAATGAGGTAGAGAGGTTTGAAGATTGGGTGGCGTATTTGTCATCTGTTGCTGCTTAGCAAATTACCCTACAAATAAGTGGCTTAAGACAACACACGTTTACTCTCTCACACATGTTTTCGAGGGTCCAGAATCCAGGAGTGGCTCAGTGGGTGGTTCTGGCTCAGGGTCCTGAGTTCCTGGTCGCAGGGGCCTTCCACAGGGCTGCTCGGACACAGCAGCTGGCTTTGCCCAAAGCGAGGGATCCCAGAGAAGGAGAGTGACCGGGATGGAAGCTGCATTGTCTTTTATAACCTGATCTTGGAAGTGACATCCCGTACTCCTCCTGAAGTATTTTGTTGGTCACATAGACCCACCTTGGTATAATTTGGAG
>CAUYSK010052661.1:0-15693 GCA_963575035.1 Avahi laniger
CAGGGAAATGCAAATCAAAACCACAATGAGATATCACTTATCTCCAGTGAGACTGGCCTTTATCAAAAAGTCCCAAAACAATAAATGTTGGCATGGTTGCAGAAAGATAGGAATACTCATACACTGCTGGTGGGACTGCAAACTAGTACCACCTCTGTGGAGAGCAATATGGAGATACCTCAAAGAGATACAAGTAGAACTACCATTTGATCCAGCAAACCCATTACTGGGCATCTACCCAAAGGAAAACAAGACATTCTATAAAAAAGACTTCTGCACTAGAATGTTTACAGCAGCAAAATTCACAATTGCAAAGATGTGGAAACAATCCAAGTGCCTATCAATACATGAGTGGATTAATAAAATGTGGTATATGTATACCATGGAGTTCTACTCAGCCACAAAAAACAATGGTGATCTAGCACCTCTTGTATTATCCTGGATAGAGCTGGAACCCATTCTACTAAGTGAAGTATCCCAAGAATGGAAAAACAAGCAACACATGTACTCACCATCAGATTGGTATTAACTGATCAACACTTAAGTAAGTGCACATATAGTAGTAACATTCATCGGTTGTCGGGCAGATGGGGCGGGGAGAGGAGGGGATGGGTGCATTCACACCTAATGGTTGCGGTGCTCACCCTCTGGGGCATGGACACGCTTGAAGCCCTGACTTGGACGGGACAAGGGCAATATATGTAACCTAAACGTTTGTACCCCCATAATATGCTAAAATTTAAAAAAAAAAGAATTCTGGAGATGGGTGATGGTTATGGTCACACAATGTTATCATTGTACTTAATACAACTGAACTGTACACTAGAAATGATTAAGATGATAAAAAGAAGAAAAAAAAAAGGACCATCCACACAGGTGGACCAGTCAAGAATGTACCCACGGGCTCCGTCTCCCATTGGTCAAAGGTTTGCCCTGTGGGGCATGAATCCTGTGCATGCGTAGGCTGCTAATGTAAAAGTGCTGAGGGCAGTCCCACAGCAGCCTCCCCGGGAAGCCCCAGGATGGGAGGCAAGAAGTTTGCAGCACAGGCTGGAGGAGAGGTGCTGTCAAGCCACCCTTGCATGAATTTGGCCAGAACCGTTGGTTACAGCAGCAGCTGGAAAAAGGTGACTGAGGACAAGGGGATCCCAGTAGGACATAAGAAGTCTCTGTTTCAGTAATCGTGGGTATTCATTTACACATTCTAAGATTATATTTCTTGAACAACTAAAAAAGCAAAACAGCAACAACAAAAAACCACACAAAACAAACAAACAAAAAAAACCAAAAGTGAGAAGATGATTTACATGGTAATTTTGTTCTGTGGGGCCTGGAGGGGAACTTCTCTTCCATTCCGTCCTTATTCTGTTCATCCCTACTTCCACATACTTTCCTAGTTTATAATCTACTTCAAATATTCCCAGACCACACTATGCCAAGCTAACCTTACAGTCTTTGCAATTTATCTAGATGGCTTCAACTGCTGACTTACTATGCCTCAGCATTCTCCATTTTCTCCCACCAATTGCCTCGTCTTTTCTTTGAGCTTCAAGGATTTCTCCATCCCTGGAACTGTAAGCCCCCTGCTTTACTTCAGTGATCTCAGTCTTCTATGTCAATTATCCTCTTCTCCCTGCCATTCTGCTGTGGAGACTATCTTTTGGTCTGCTGGGAGGAGAGAACCAGATTCAGAACCTTCCAAAGGGTTGAGGGTTTGCACACCGTGGACACCCCTCTCTAAGACAGGGAGGGAATTACAAATACAAAATTGCACACAAAAGTAAAGATTTATTGAGAATGGGTAAAGGAATAACAATAAAATGCCTTTTTAAAAACAGAGAGTTACCTCAATCTCAGAGTTTACGTGATTATGATTGTATTAAACATATTCACTGCTAAACAATGCTATACTTATTTCTTTTCTTGTGTTCTTCCTTTCCCTGTATTGTGCGTGGGTCTTAGGCCCATACGTGTATTTTCTTTCAGTATATTCAAATACGTCAGAATATAGATGATATGTTTGTAATATCTACCTTTATTTGATTTATCCTGAAAGCAGAGCCCAGGTTTCTGGAGATAAGGATGTATTAACTGTCACTTGCTTACAGCAGTAACTACAACGGTTCCCCTTTTTGGAGAGACTGATACATGTGATTCTACACACACCACGGTGTGAGAAATTTCCCGTTTGACCACTTATATGCATGCATCCTGTCTACCTCATCTGCTAGAGGGAACTTTTCACACTTCATCCACATGGATTGTCCCTGGCAACTGCCTTCAGGGAGAAGATAAGGTAAGAAGGCAACCCAAAATAAGTGACGGAAGCAAAGAACTCAATCGATGGAGGTTTATTAAGCCAAAGGTTGAGGACACACCCAGGAAAAACCAGAAGCCACAGATGTACTGTGACTGTTTTTTTTCTAACCAGAGATTTGGGAACTCCAGCATTTAAGGAGGAAAGGGCACATAGAGAGAAAAAGGGAAAGGGGAGTGAGACAAATGGTTACATTCTTAGGAGGCCCAGGAAATCCACATCTTACATAAGATAAGGTGAATGTTTGCTGAGAAAAAGGGAGTGAAGGAAGCATCAATTATAAAAAAGTGGAACTCATAAAAGTAGAGAGTAGAATGGTGGCTGGTAGAATCGGCGTCAAGTGTTGGCGAGAATGGGCAGAGGGTGGTCAAACTTTCAGTTAGACAGGAGGTATAAGTTTTAGAGACCTACTACACAGCATGCTGTCTAGGATGAGGAAAGTACATTTCAAAACTGCGAAAGGAATAGATTTTAAGTGTTCTCACCATAAAAAATGATAAGTATAAGAGGGGATGGATAGGCTGATTAGCTTGATTGAAATGTTCCACAATGTATACAGACATCAAAACATCACAATGTACCCTGTGAATATATACAATTATTTGCCCACTAAAATTTTTAATTTTTAAATTTCAACTTTAAATTCGGCAGGAGGAATAAATTCAAGAGATCTCTTGCACAACAGGGTGACTACAATTCATGACAATATATTGCTTACTTGAAAATTACTAAGACAGTAGATTTTTAAGTGTTCTCACCACATAAATGTGATAAATATGTGATATAATGCATATGGTAGATAGTGAACACATACATCAGAACATCATGTTGCACGTCATAAATACATACAATTTTTATTGGTCAATTGAAAAGTAAATGTAAAAAAAAATGATCTCTGGGAGTCCACTTGATATTTTTCTCTTTGGTTCACTCATGTTGTTATATCAGAATATTGACATATTGTTCTCTCCCACACAATCCAAGGAGCAGAGGTGCTGGCATTAGAAACAAACAAACAAACAAACAACACTTCAGCAGCATTTGTAATGAAACACTTCATAAGGGTGTTTATGATTCGGTTTCAATTGATGGTGAGAAAACTCCATCTGTATCTTTATCAGCCTTGTGAGACCAGAGTGGTGAATTTCCAGGACTGTGGTGGTGACTGACAGTGATTTTGAGACATCACAGAGCATAAGGTGTGTACTGATATGGTAGAGATACAAATGCAGACCAATGGACACATTTTATTGGTGCACACTTTTAATACAGGAAGAATGAGTGAGTAGTGAGTTTGCTAACATTTCCTAGAGACAGCCCCCAAACAAGGAGCCCAAGCCACAGGGACAGAGAGAGCCCAGTGGGTTTGCAAGCAGAATCTGAATAGAGATCTGCCCCTAAAAATGTTTAGTCTCTGAACATCAACACAGGTGAGTAACGTGTTTTAACCACAGGTTCCTATGAAAATGTTTCTTCCATCAGGGTAAGTAAGATGTCTGTTCACACTTATAACATCAGTCCATTAGCATGAGCTGCTTTCTTTAGTAGAGTAAGCAAACATTAAAAATGTTTTCAAAGGAGAGTTTGATAACACTACTAGGGAAATTTAAAACACAAAGTACAATGCTGTCTTAAAAATAATTTCCTTGCCTGTTTAAATTCACTTATGTGAATGCAGTGCTCAAGAGTTGACAGCCATTGAAATATCAGCCACACTGAGATCTTGCTTGCTTAAATAAAATATTTTGGATTTACCCCCAAGTCTTACCATCTAAACTGCTTACAAAAGTCACACTTGCAGCCCTACAGAGGTGCTCTGAAAAAAAAAAAAAATCCACGACCAAGCATGGTTTGTCCAAGGTTATATTACATTAAGTCAGCTCTGCGGACGAAGAAATGGGGGCAGGAAGCAGAGAAATCCTGAGACAAGAAAACAGGCCATTGTCAATTCTTCCACTTCATCATGGTGGAGTCAATAATTGCACATGTGTTCCTGACAGAAATGCCACCGAGATGACAATGTTGTTATAAAAATGTGTTAAACCTACAAGTACATAGAGAATAGAAATGGAAGCCATGGATACTGATGGCAAACACAGACATTTGTAAGAGGGACAACAAATAAATAAAGGGTAGCTGATTTAGCAGAGAAGAGAAAGCTAAAGCCAAAGAAGCATGCTAAGAATGCTGAGGTGAACAGCACTTGGACAGGGGTTCCAGAGTTACTGAGCACAGGGACGAATGGAGAATTGCCGAAAAACATGCACAATGGATGGTTGGAACCCCCAGGTCTGTTTTCTTCCCCACGTAATCTGGGAACTGTTCTTTCCATACTTGGCAGAAGGCTACAGATCTTACTTAAAAATGTTGACCAAGATAGCCAGCCTTTGGGCCAGAAGGTACAGATAACAAAGAGACACACCAGATTCATGGCTGAAGTCACTCAAAGGGTATTTAGATGGCAATTCTAACAAAAGCAATCCATTAATTTAAGGAACACTAACTGAAACTAAGATAGCCATGAAACTTTTGTGGGTATGAGAAGATAATCCTAACATTAACATAGAAATATAAGAAGGTCAAGAAAAGCAAAATCAATTCAGAAACAAAAACAATAAAAGGGAGCTCTATGCACACCAGCCATCAAGAAAAAAAAAAAAGTATGTGTGTTTATGTAAAAATTGAGACTTCTTTGTACAAAGACGTCTTAAACAATATGTCAGGACAGGAGAAATACTTATCACACAGCTTCACAGTTAACAGCAGATTAAAAGATCAGTGATAGACTAGTGACTGGAAGTAATTAGTAGGTCAAAGATAAGTAAACATTAGAAAAGTGATAAAATGATAAAGGATATAGGAAATAAAAAAGAAATGGCATTAGGAGTATATGCATAATAAAAAAAAAACAGACAAAACACAGGGGCGAGGAGATGGGGGAGTGTGTTGGTGGGGAAGGCAAGCCTAGGAAATGAAAGACACTCAAAGTGTCTGTCTGGTAGCCTGTCTGGTAGTACATACACCGCAGTACACTTTTGCAGAGTGTTTATTTCCCTACCACTTTGTGAGTGCACTGTAAACAAATGTTTTTTGTGTTAATATGCTCTTAGTTACTCAAAATAACCTATCTTATTATGAGTCAGTTTGACAATTTTTCAGAAGGTCAAGCACTCTCTTTCTGTACACGTTTTGCGTGCTATGACTGTCTTTTCCTTTGTTATTTATTTACACATCCCGAATAACAGTATTTTTTATTACGTGTTTCAGATCTCCCAAGGCCTTCTCCACAAACTCCCTCCCCCACAAAGTAAAAATAAAAAAACAACTTAGAAATAAAAATAATTAATTAATTTTAAAAAGCCCAACTAGGGAGCTGTGAAAGTCAGTCTCATGAATTGAGTTATTCTTGTCACCCCCTAACTGAAACAGAGTCAAGAGGCCAGGAGCAAAAACATTGCTCAGGGCACATAACATTGCTCCAAGAATGTGATTCTCTGCTGAAACTGCCTGTGGCTACCTGAAGCCAGGTTTATCTAATGTCTACTGAAACAACATGCTGTGACTCTAAGTACAGTTTCACCAATATCCCTCACACACCAATCAAAACTTGCCAGCTCTGCTAAAACTTACTGATGCCAATGGACATTCTCAATGAACAGTATGTAACATTTCTCCTTTCTACAAACCCTGCAGCCTTCTCTATGCTCTTTTGACACACCCAGACACAAAGACCACCTCTTCTGCGTGTATACCCCGAATTGCTATTCTTTCTTTTCAAAGACAACATTTTATTTTCAGGGCTTTGTCTCTGTACTTTATTTGACTCTGACATACCTGGTGTCAGAAATGGGATACCAGAGCTGATTCATCTAAGAGAAAAATCACCAGCCCTTGCAACTATGGCGTGAGGTACCCACACTGGGGCCCTTTGAGTCCCGCTGCTTCTGTGGGTCACCTCTTTTTCCCCTGTGAGTCTCTCTTGGACTGTACTCCTGATTTGGGTCGAATTCTGTTTTATTTGGGACCTAGGTAGGGGGGAGTCTTTCCTCTTTACAGAGAAAGAAAGATCTCTCCGCTTTGCTTGGGAGATCTGTTAGGGAGGACTGTTCTGGCAGGCCTCAGCTGTGGGGTCTAGGTGAAGGAATTTTCCCCTTGGGTTGAGGCCTCAGTGAAGGGATTTTTCCTTTTCTCTTCGGTTGGAAAAGGTAGCTTTTTGTCCTTCTCGTGGCTCACGTACTTTATTTTCCATCTGCACTTGCCTTTATTTGACTTTTGTGCATTTGGCATTAAACCAGAGCACCCATAAACTGGGCTCTTAAAATTCAAAGTCATGCCAAGATGTTTTCTAGGACTCCAGCTGGTAACGTGTTCTAACATTACAGAGACCATTCAAACAGTCTGCTGTTATTAAAACTAAGCTAAAAGACCACACTATATACAATCATACGCTCCAAGTAAGACGTTCATATCTCATTGATATTTTGAGGCTAAATTTTTTTTTAAAACCCAAAAAACAAACAACAACAACAACAAAAACACATTACTGGCTATTTTGAAGACCCTCTCTTCTGCATGTATACCCCCTTGACACTTGAAAACCAGCAGATACAATACTTCAAAAAAAAATTTGATCTTCATGCTGTTTCTTAAAAGCAAAGATGAAATTCCTGTGTGAATCCTTTCCCTTACTGAAGGGAATGGCAACATCTCTTATCTTCCAGGACAAAGAATTGCGTCCAAGACAATATTGTACAGACCCTGTTAGAAATAACCCTTATCTTTTCTGCCTCCTCAGATAGCACAGTCACCCTTCTCACTTAACTATTATTTATCTCATCCAATATATTGGTAAGTTTTTCTTTTTCTTTTTTTTCTTTTTTTTTTTTTTTTTTGCGACAGAGTCTCACTCTGTTGCCTGGGCTAGAGTGCCTTGGCATCAGCCTAGCTCACAGCAACCTCAAACTCCTGGGCTGAAGCGATCCTCCTGCCTCAGCCTGCCAAGTGGCTGGGACTGCAGGAATGCACCATCATGTCCAGCTTATTTTTTCTACATATTTTTAGTTGTCCAGCTAATTTTTTTCTATTTTTTAGTGGAGACGGAGTCTCAGTCTTGCTCAGGTTGCTCTCAAACTCCTGACCTTGATCAATCCTCCCGCCTCAACCTCCCAGAGTGCTAGGATTACAGGCGTGAGCCACCACACCCGGCCTATTGGTAAGTTTTTCAAACTCGTTTGCCCAAAACTTGATTCACAGACTTTATAAAATTGCCTATACAAGAAGAAAATTTTAAAATTTGCCCTTATCTCATTTTGTCAGAAAAATAACTCCGATCCAACTTTTTAAAAATTTGTTTAATAAACCAGTGAGTTTATGTATCTTACTATCTCATGACTAAAATTCTAAAATAAAAGCTATAAAACTTTATTTCTGTGTATGTATTTAGAGGTATTTACACATATACACATGTTATGTTGTATGTTGTATCTACGTAATAAAGTCAGAAATCCCTTAAGAAATTTTATCTCAGTTGGTGTAAATAAATGAACATCTGTATTAAATAGATCATCACCACTAACCCCAATTATTTTTAGTTCTCATGACTTAAGTAAATGTTTGATAAATTATTTAGTTTTAAAATTGTTGATAAAGTAAAATTTTAAATGTCTTCAAAATTGTCAACATACTCTTTTTTCCCCGCCGCTGAGTCTACTGGTCAGTTAGTTTTACATTTGCCTCTGCTAGATGTTGTAAGGTCATAGAGCTATAAACCCAGCCTAAAACAAAATGAACTTTTTAAAAAATGCAACTACTTAAAAAACAAGATTAATTTAATACTGTTAATTTAGTCAAAGCAGCTATATCTTCTGAGTTATCGACAGAAAACCCATGTTTTTAACGTTAAAGTTTTAGGTAAACATCTGCTGTTAAGAGGCTATAAAACTGGAGAATCAAAAACTAACTAAAATAATGACTAGCTCTGTCTAATATCTGAATTTAACAAGTAATCTAGTTATTAAAAATAAATAAATTAGGTAATTGTAAATAAATGTTTACAAATAAACTTTTCATGTAATTTAAAAATCTTAAAGTTATGTTAAATTAAATAATAGATACTCATTAAATGTCTACATCATATCCCAATAAGATGGAAAACTACAACAAATTGCTAAATAAGCATAAGTTTATTCTTGGCTTTTTAATTTTATAAAAAGACTATGTTTAGATCTTTTAATAAAACTACAAATTAAAGAGAAAATGTATAGGACTAAGACTGGGGGTTTGGGAAAATGACGAAAGGTCTAAGCAAATTGAAGACGATTTATAAGGGATGGGCCTTCTGAAGAAAGCTTTTATATGTGATCAGACTGGCTAAGATTGGAATGAAATTATTTGTGTGTTTTTCCAAAGATTAAACACTAGTGTCAGAGGTGCAACTGATACAGGACCCGAGTCTGGTCCTCTGTATTTAAAAACAACAGGTTTTCTTGAAACAGTGATCTCTTAACAAAATTGCAAGTGCTTTTGACTTTTAATTCCAAAATCTGTTTCTTTAACAACTATCTTCTTTCCAAGAGTTATTTAATTTCCCTAGCGACAGGTTAAAAATGCTGTCCTCTTCATTTAAAATGGTAATTTTATTTCTGGAGGTAAAGTTTTGCTTTTAAAATTTCTCAGATTTATATCTCAGAGGTTCATCAACTCTTGCCGTATATCTTACTGTATGTGATTTGTGGGGCATACATCATTTCCTTCAGATTTTTCTCCCCTTGACAAAGCCTAGGATGATAACTCTCTCCTTCAACTTTGTCAGCTCTTACAAAAATTTTTTTCTTCCCAGTTAGTAACTCTGCTGTTATGGCCTGACACTGAAATACCCATCTTAAATGAGTAGAAAAGCAATGTTCTCCTCCAGTGTAATTTGATTTTGTACGCTTGGCTTCTTCTGATACATCAGAATTGCTATAACCTTGGACACATTCTTCCTGTGTCTGATTAAATTCAGGAACCCCTTTCATCAGGTTTGACTTCCAGGTGATCTAAAAGAGCTTCCCATGAGGAGAAACAATCACACTGCAGAAGGTTTTTCTCCACCTTTTTGGTAGCAGCAGGTCTAAGAAACAAAGATTTTACATTTCACCAATATAATTTTGTATCTTTATTAGGTTTTTGATTTCTTATGGAAACTAACCTCTAAAGGCGTTAAGGTTTTTTAATCCATGTAAGTTGCTGTATTGCTTCTGAGGTCCTTTGATTATCGCTCTGGTCAAATAAATGACCATTATTTTATACTGAACTGTGAATCTGTTTTTACCAAGTGTTATTATGTGCCTTTTACCATCTTTGACAAACTTCATTAAAATCAAATTCTAAATTTCAGTCTCTTTAACCTAGAATTCACTTTGGAATTTTCCTGTTGGCCCTCTGAGAAGCCTCAAAAGATAGATAAGAGATATCTCTCATTTTACAGAGATATTAAATGATTAGGCTTATTTGATAAATTGTATGACAGACAATGTCAAATGATTAGTGATACCAAATCTTCCTTCAATTGCATTTTCTTTTTTTTTTTTAAGATGGGGTCCCACACTGTCACCCTCGCTGGAGAGCTAGTGGTGTGATTATAACTCACTGTGACTTCAAACTCCTGGGCTCGAGTGATCCCAGCCTCCTGAGTAGCGAGGACAATGGGTGTGCACCACCATGCCTGGCTAAGTTTTAAATTTTTTGTAGAGATAGGGTCTTTTTATGTTGCACAGTCAAACTCCTGACCTCAAGCAATCCTCCTGCCTCAGCCTCCCAAAGTGCTGGGATTGTAGGCATGAGCCACAGTGCCCAGCCCTTTTATTTGCATCTATGGGTATATTTATATAAATATTTCAAAAATTATACAAGTGCACAGAAATCGGTGTTATCAGTCATAATTCTGGTTTTTTTTCATCCTAAAATGCTATGTGTAATAGAAATGACTAAATTTCTTTGACAACTTCATTGTAAACTTCCATCACATTTTTAACTATGGCTGTTCTAAGTTTTTGCCATTCACAATTATTGTTTTTCAGTCTTCTCTGAAAACATTTACAGTCAGATACGTGAAAAAGACTTCAGCAAGTAACCTTTGTATACAGGCTTCTGATAACTTTAAAATCAATAGACTAAATAAAAATTTCCAAAATTCTAATGAGAAACTGGTGGATTCTTGAAACTGCTAATGGAGGTTGTTTGAAACATAGCTGGTCCTTTACCCAAATGTTTTGTCTTCCAGATTTAAAGAAATTTTCTCTCTTCAGCTATCTATAATTTACTAAAATCTGATAAAGTGTGATTTTATAAAAGAAAAAAAGTTTGGGTTTTTTCCCCTGTCTATTACCTATTTGAAAACTATTTTCTAATGACAATATGATTATGTGCATAAGCCCAATAAAATCTGCTTTCTCTTTACAGTAGAATACAATTGAAAACATTGGTTATATTGCCAAGAGTTTGACTAAACTGTCATATTTAAAAGTACACATAAAACGCCTGACTTCAAGGGTTCTCAGCCTCACAGCAGGCAAACAAAAGTTAACATCTCTCCTGGCAGGCCTAGGATCCTTAAGACGGTAAGTCAAGTCTAAAATCTCCCTGTTTGGCTTTCTAGCCTAAAGAGGTTTTTAATCTGAGATCCCCACATGATCAATGTAGAAGAAAAACGTTGTTTCTAAAAGAAAAAACAAACAAACAAACAACAACTATGATACACCTGTTATTAGACTGTAACTCTATGCATTGTTTTCAAGTTCTTTTTTATCTACCTATAGACTAGACTAGGTCCTAAATTTGTCTAGGTTCCTCTAACCCAACTTCGTTCCATACAGTTACTAAAATGGGAACTACTCTGTTTCAGAAGGCTTATAAGCTGAAAGTAAATAAGGATTACCAAATAAAGTCTCATGCGTGGTATATGAGCCACACTGAAAGTTCACTAAACCACCAAATGCTACAAACAGAGACATTTAAACTACAAAAACACATGAGAGGTTGATGTTTTCCACACTGTAGAGTTTTTCTTAAGCCATCAGTACAAGACTCCATATCATAATGGGATTCTCAACCCCCTCAATGCTACTTTTTCATTCGACAGGATAATACTATAATTAAAATTTCTCAGTCAATAGCTACTATAGGTGACTTGGCAAAACCTGACATAAGAAATCCCCTTAGTCTATGCTGGTGGACAATTTTGAAAACATCTGTAATGCAACTTTTTGTTCAAATTATGCTGGTGGTCCCTTTTATAAAGTTGGCATTTTCTGCTTTAATATATAAAATAATCAGAAAGTCTACTCAGTTGGCTACAACAGGTCTCACCCAGCTGACCCTAGAGTCTTTTGACTTGTTTAGTTTGTTCCCCTTAGGCTTGGGCTCCTAGTTCAAAACCATTACAAAAACTAAATTTATTATATTATTATCAATAATTATTTTTATATAATAATTTTTGAACTCTGTTCTTATTGTCTCTCTAATCTTTGTAAAGCCAACTCTCCTACCTAACAAGGTAACATTAGCTCAGCACCTTGAGACAACTGCTGATGCTTATGGACTAATTCTCGAAGTGTGGACTTACAGTGCACGTCATCTCCTATGACAACAATGGCTTCTTCTGGAATACCTCCTGAAGGACCTGCCTGTGGCTGTTTTAAAATCCTCACATTTTTTTTTGAGACAGAGTCTCACTTTGTTGCCCAGGCTAGAGTGAGTGCCGTGGCGTCAGCCTAGCTCACAGCAGCCTCAGACTCCTGGGCTCAAGCAATCCTCCTGCCTTAGCCTCCGAAGTAGCTGGGACTACAGGCTTGTGGCTCCATGCCCGACTAATTTTTTTTCTCTATATTTTTAGCTGTCCAATTCATTTCTTTCTATTTTGGGTAGAGATGGGGTCTCGCTCTTGCTCAGGCTGGTCTTGAACTCCTGAGCTCAAACAATCCACCCGCCTCGACCTCCCAGAGAGCTAGGATTACAGGCGTGAGCCACCGTGCCTGGCCTGAAATCCTCATATTTTTTTAATATGCAGAGTAGTACACTCTAAAATAATATGATAAAAAGCATAGCATAGTAAATATATAAACCCGTACTCACTCATTTGTTATCATTGTCGAGTATTATGTATGTACATAATTGTATGAGCTATACTTTTATATGACTGGCACCACAGTGGATTTGTTTTCATCAGCATCACCACAAACTCGTGAGGAAGGCATTGATTGCACTCTGACCTTATGATGACGGCTACATGTCAGTGGACAAAAGGAATTTTTCTGCTCCCTTATAATATTATGGGGCCACCATCGGTCCCACATGCAGTCTGCCAATGACCTTTAGGTCATTATGTGAGCACATGACTATATTTCCTGAGCAAACTCTAAAAAATGACAACAAAACCAAAAAGCCTTTCATAGAACAGTTGCAGAATGTTTGTTTTAAGCCAGTGGTCCCTAACCTTTTTGGCACCAGGCACGGGTTTCATGGAAGACAGTTTTTCCACAGACAGGGTGGAAGGGGAATGGTTTGGGGATGATTCAAGCACATTACATTTATTGTGCAGTCAAACCTCTCTGCTAGTGATAATCTGTGTTTGCAGCTGCTCCCCAGCACTAGCGTCACCACCTCAGCTCCACCTCAGATCATCAGGCATTGGATTCTCATAAGGAGCCTCAACCTAGATCCCTCACACGCACAGTTTACGGGAGGGTTGGGGCTCCTGTGAGAACCTAATGCCCCCTCCCTCCCCGCCATCTAACAGGAGGGGAACTTATGCGGTGATGCCAGTGATGGGGAGTGGCTGTAAATACAGATGGAGCTTCTCTAACTGGCCTGCCACTCACCTCCTGGTATTCGCTCAGGTTCCCAGCAGGCCACCGTACTGGTCCGCAGACCAGGCAGGGGTTGGGGACCACAGTTTTAAGCGAACCAGCATCTCCTGAAGGCTGAACTCACATCCAATAACTTCTCTTAAACTATATTGGTAACTTAATTCTCTCTCTTTCACCTTCTTTGAGAAAGTAAAAGTGTTCTCTAAATGATTCAAGGTATTAAGTTGGGGGAAAAGTACTGATTTTACAGCCTGTGTTTTACAGAAACACCTGTGTTCATATACTCATTATCTACAATTGCATTGTCTACCATTGAAGAGACCATGGATAATTCCTTCATCTCCCTAACATTGATTTCCTAAAAAGCATAGCATAGTAAATATATAAACCCGTAAAAATAAAATAAGCATAACAGTTAATCTCCAGAACTGGTGCAAGGATTTTAAATTCATAACATATATAAAATACCTAATTCTGAGGAAGCTTCTGAGAAGTCAGTTATGTGAAGTCAGTAGCAACGACCTAGCAGAGAACTGAAGCAACGCACCCCGTACCCTTTTCTATTATTAAGAAGGAATATGAGTATATTACACAATCGTACACTTTCAGAAGTTCCTGCTTGTTGTTATTAGTTTACATTTCCAAAAGTCTCTGGCTTCTGCTTCTGACAGAAGGCATACCTGGGTCTCTGAAGGACTTTTGCTAAAGAACAACTGTGTCCTTGACAGGAGTTCAGATGCACTGCTGTGTCTCCAAGAGCAGGATTTCAAAGATAACCATTTTGAGCCTGCTCTTGCTATTAATAATTCTATTCATCAGTATTGTACTGGAACAACATTGTACTGGCATGCTCTTCGGCTACCATCACGGACATTTCTATTTATCTTCATATGTTATTTCAATCATTCTTCCTTAGAGAAGTCCTCTGACTCCTCCTCTGACTCATTTTATAAGCCCTCATGCTTCTCCTTCAAATTACTCATCACTGAGACTATTATTTTGTTCATGTGTATACTTTGTGTGTATGTGAAATTATCATTAGACTGTGACCTACAGTGGCCAGAAAGTTTACTTATATCTGCTGCCTTTCAGGTTTGATTGGTTCAGATGTCAATCAATATTTTAAAGTAATAAGCACAAAAATGAAAATAATTTGCCCACACACACTTAGAACACCACAGAGCTGCCATAACAAGGGCATACAGCTTTGGATGGCTATGTTAAATTAACATTTTTCCATGCACTAAGGATGGCGACATACAACGTATGCTGATGATGACCAAATGAGAGGGGAACACAAGCAAAATGCTTGATCCCCATCCAAGTTTCATGTGAGAAACAAAACCCTCGCCCACACCCCTAAACTCAGCCTGGACACTGAGAACTGACACCATACCTTACTGTCCACGTTAACATGACTTTGTGCTATTCTGCTATCTTTACTAGTGAGACTTTATCTTTCCAGGAGCCTCCTGCTGAGGTAAATGGTTAGATTGTTCATTACAGAAATTTCGAGAGAGACTCATCAACTCTTCAAGAGAAAACATCAGCAGATGCAGTTCGTGCTCTCAGACTCTTTGACTCCCTTGCCTCAAGACGCTTGCCTTGCTGTTTCCACCAATCCTGGGCAGTTGCGTTGTGATCCTTACCTAATCCTGACAAAGCCACCCTTGGCCCCTCTGCCAAAGTGGAAGACTTATTGGAAGAGTGCATTGCAAGATTCGTCTTAAACCAAACTATAAATTCTCCATAGATTCTGACCTTACCTTCTCTTACTCTTACACATGTAAAAGTTCTGTGAGGTGGTGTCTCCCTTACTGTGTGGTGAGAAATGAGGTCAGATTTTCTTATCTAAAGGTGTGTGTTGGTGACATTTAGAGGTGTAATTTGGGTGACATTGTGGGAGCCAGATTTCAACACATGTAAGCCACCAAATGACTGAAACAAATAATACACAGGTAAAGATGTACATCTCGTTTAAATTTGGGCAGCATTGCATCAACCGAACTCCTCTTACCAGATAAGACACAGCTTACTAAATATATTCTGAAGGAGGCTTTGAAAACATCTTTCCTTACAGTATATAAGGGAGTAAGGGTTCAGGACATGCTACACCAAAATATGGCACCTTGGTATTTTAGAAAACATCAGAAGCGGCTCATAAGACCCTTGTTCTAGAAGAGTCCTTCCTATACCCAAAGGAAAGGAGCTGACAACACTTTGTTGATTCTTTCCTTTGCTATGGCAAAGCATTTTAGCTTGTTGTAATCCCATTTGTCTATCTTTTGCTTTTGATGCCTGTGCTTTGGCAGTCTTACTCAAAAAAAAAAAAAAAATCTATGCTTTTCTTTCGTTCCTTCATTATAATGCTTTCACCTGGGATAATTTAACTTAGATATCATTTTATAGCCTCCTCATGTTATAGGCAATTCAACAAAGACACAGCTTGAATACATATTCATTTAATAGATATTTATACTTACTTAAATAGTTATTTGTTCAAAGAATGTTTACCAAGCCCCTACCTTG
>CAUYSK010052662.1:0-49583 GCA_963575035.1 Avahi laniger
TGCGCGTGGAAGTTCTCAGGCAGATGGAAGCCGCGTGACGCCGGGCTGGTAAGCAACACCAGCACCTACCTGGGCTCACTCCTGCTTCAAGGCCCTGCCGCCGTCTGTCCACTTTTTTACTGGGAGGGGGACTTTTTTATCGAAGTGAAGCACACACTAATAAAAGTGCACGGATCATAACCTCGTAGTTTGATGAAGGTTTACAAAGTGAATGCACCTGCTGATTACCGGCCCCCTGCAGCTCCCTTCGTGATGCAGCCCGCCAGGCGTGACCTCCCCTCCGTCAGCTGTGGAGTCAGTTTGCCGGCCTTCACAGTCAGTGGAATCTGGCTTAGCTTGACTTTGTGAGACTCTTCCATGTGGTTGCATGTAGCAGCCGTCCATTCCCGTTGCTCTTGAGTATTCCATTGTACAAACACACGGCAGTTCTGTTGGTGGGCATTTGGGTTGTTTCCAATAATACTGCTGAGAACCCCTGAACTGGCCTTCAGTGAGCACGCCCCGGCCCTGCTGGGTTCCCGCACAGGAGTGGAATCGCCGCGTCACGGGACATGCTTATGTTCTGCATCGGTGGTCACTGCCCGCGGTTTCCGAAGTGGTCGCACCGTCAGAACCCGCGTCGGCAGCGTGGGAGATGGACGGGACCCTCCCCGACACCCAGCATTGGCAGGTTTCCGTTCGGAGTTGGGTTTTGTTTTGCTCTGAGTCGCTCTGGTGAGCGCGTAGTGTGACGCCTCTTTGTGGTTTTGAGGACTGACGATGGCGGCCACCGCTTCACATGCGTAAGGGCCATTCGAAGAACCTCTTTTCGGGAAAGGCTTGTGCGAGTATTTTTTTTTAATTGGATTGTTTGTCTTTGTCTATTCCTTTGTAGGAGTGACTTACATATTTTGGATACAAGTCCTGCGCGTTTACATGTATTCTAAATATCTCTTCCCGCTCCGTGACGCACCGTTCCACACACTTGGTGTCTTTTGATCGACAGAAGTTCCTCATTTTAATGGAGATTTCTCAGTCTTTTCCTTTGTGGTTACTGTTTTCTCTGTCCTATTTAAGAAATGTTTTTCCATCCTAAGGTCATGAAGATAGTCTACTGCGGCATCTTCTAGAAGCTTTATTGTTGGAATTGGCTTTGTGTATGCTGTAAGATAGGAGGCCAAGGTTCATCTTCTCCCCTGTGGCTACCCACGCACTTATCGACTCCACACCGTGTATTGGAAAGACGGACCTTGCCCCCCTGGTCAGAGTAGGGCACAGGCACCATCTCCCATCACCCATGTGCTAGCACGTACCTCTCAAGGAGTCCGAGACTTCTGACTTTGCACTTAGCCTTCTCGGTTGCATAAAGGTATATTTGCCAAAGTAAGCACATAGAAAATATTTCTAGTAATAGTTTGTCAGTTTGATTTGTAACTAACTATTCGACAGGTGGCCTCTACTCGTTAGGAGCGGGCCTGAGTCTTGATTGAGTTTTATCAATTTTACAGTCTTTTAAAGAACCAGCTTTGTGCACGTCTCCATCATACACCTGTTTTCTAAGTCATTGCTGCCGTTCCTGTCTTTACTATTTGCTTCCTTCTACTTTGGGTTTAATGTATTGTCCTATCCTAGATTCAGGAGATGGAAATTTAGGTAACAGATTTTCAGCCGCCTTTTGGGGCCAAAAGCTCTAGAATCTGTATTTTTTTAAGCTCCTCAGGTGAAGAAGTGAGTATCTAGACAAGCATTTTGGAAACACTGGACAAGACACTGGACTTCCCCAGGGCAGGAAACTGCCACCAACGAGAGTGCCCAGCATGCTTGTCGAGTGAAGGCGGGGCAGGGTCGGGGGAGTTCCGTGGGAAAGCCTGATCCCGTCTCCCCCGGGATCTGTAACCCAATCAGGGCAACCCCAGCGCCACCTTCGCCCGGAGACCCGTGGCCGTGCAGCGAGAGCCTGCCTTTTAGCTGAGCAGTTTTTCCCTTTCTTAGACATAAGATTAAATTATGTTAATGCGCATCTTGCCACACTTAGCTGGGAAGTCGAGCCGTCCCCAAGGGTCTCACCCACTATTTTCTCGGTGTCTCGTTACACGTGATAGCAAAGTGCCAGTGTCCCAAGAGCACCAGGTGCCACTCTGAGGGACGAGGGTTCCCAGTCCCACCCGTCCACTCTCCAGAGCCTCTTTGTTCTGGGGAAATAAGACCTGGCCAGTTCAAGTCTTTTTTTCCCCTCTTCTTTTGATCATTTTTTGATGAATCAAAATCAGGTCACCGCCAGCGCCAAAGCGTGCCACGGAGGGGTCCTGCACCGGCCCGGAGGGCGCGTTCTTCCCCCTCTTCCCTCTGAGACTCGGTCTCTGCTGTCTCTGAATCTTGTTCTCTCTTTCCCCTCTCACTTTTCCTTCTTTTTTCCTTCCCTCCCTTTCTCTTCTTTGGTTCCTCTTTCTTCTTTATCTGGGGAAAAAAGTCTTTGCACTTGGGAGCGGGTCGGAGAGCGCGGGTGGGGGTGCGATCTGCCGACGTCATTTGTGCCGCGAGGGGCAGCTGAGAGGATTCTCCCGCTGCCCTGGCGGGTTTGTGGCTGCTGGAGGGAGGCAAGCCACGGACACCAGGCAGCTTCCGCCTGCTCCCACCAGGGCGCCTAGATCGTGTGGATGGGCTGGAGCCCAGCACGTGGCTGGGGGGCCTCGAAGCCAGTGGCCTCCCAGACAGTGCCACGCTGTCACGCACAGGTGCACCTGCCAGGAAGAGTCCCAAGTCTCCTCTTCAGTGTCCCCGCCCCACGCTCCCACTGCTGGTTCTCTGGCCCCAGCAACACAGATGAGAAGGAAAACTCCAAAGCCAGGTGCTTATCAGGGAGACAGGTTTCTCAGTCCCCATGTGGCCCCTCCTGGGTCTCAACTTTTTTCTCCTTTGTTCTTAGTCCTATTTTGGCCCTGGAGAGACTGTTCAGATGGATGTCCTGGACTCAGGGGAACTTTAAAATCACCTCCAGGATCAGACAGTGGCCCGCTCCCTGACTGTGCTGGCCTCAATAGTCAAGGAAGAGGGCAGGGAAGAGCCGGGTTAGTACAGGCCAGACCAGCAGGAAATAAAGGTTTTCTTTATCTCTCTTCTCTAAAGCTTTTCCTTCTTCCCTTTCCCTTTGCTGTGGGAAGTTCTTCCCCTTTTCTACTTCCTCCATCCCTAGTTGCCTGTGGGCCCAATGCTACTTGCCCTGTTCACCTATAAGAAGTATTGGGGGGGGAGTCATTTACCCCTTAGTATGAATTAGATCAACAGTTTGCCTTTTCTCAGGGTATTTGTTCTCTAAATCTCAGTGGCAAATGACAAGCTGCATTACAGACATTTGGGGCAATTACAGGGGAATCGGAGTGAGGCATGCAGGGGGCTGATCTTAACGGGACCCTCCAAAGTCCAGGCAGTCACACACGAAAGCTGCTAATCCCAAGCCCTCGATTAGTTTGCTACTGTTTATGTTCTGGAACAAAGGATTTTGAAAATACACGGCTGAGAGTGATTTGGAGCCTACCCGAGAGCAGGGAGTAGAGGAACCCGGGGCTGCTTGGCTGGCAAGGAGAAAATGCAGGGAGTTTTCTAAGGTGGCTGACTCTGTGGCTTTGATTTGTTTTGTTCCTTGTGAAGGAGCAATTCTGTGTGACTCGAAACCTAAGAGCAAGACTGGCTTTGTGGAGCAGCTTTCCTCTGAACCAGGCAGAGCTGCCCCAGGAGTAATCGGCTGCCTCGGAGGTGGCGAGGTCTCCTGGGCTGGGCCGTCATCAGAGGAGGCTTTGCTCTCCGCCAGGGCTGTGCCAGGTCAGACGCTCAGGGGCCCCTCCCCCAGCCCGCCAGGCCCAGGAGCAGCCCAGGGATCATGTCCACAGTCAGCTGCCTCAGCCCCCTGCCGGAGCCTCCTCCGAGCTCCTCTTGTCCCCACAGGATCGAGTCGAGCTCCTTCCTGGCTAAAGTCCCTGCAAGGCCTGTCCCCCCAGCCCTCACCCCGTCGCCCCTGCTTGACCTCTGTGCTCCAGGCTCCTGGCCTCGTTTCTTGTCCCCACCACGCAAGCCCTTCCCTCCTCAAGGCCCCACCCCACTGCGGCCCCCGCTCTTCTCAGGGCTGGCTCCTCTGCTCAGATGTCACCTCCCCAGGAGGGCTTTGCATGGCTGGCCATGTCACGTCGCCATGCCCCTCCTGCTAACCCGCTGTCCTGCGTCCCTGTCCTCAGCGGTGCTTGCCGCCCAATGCTCCCATTCAGGTCCTGTTTACCTTTAGTCTCTCCCCTGGGGTCCGCCTCCTCCCTGGAATGTCAGCCCCAAGGGAGCAGGGACTTATCCGCTCCATGACCCAGCTCTTGCTCTGCATCCGGCGCATGCACTGTTTGGTGAATGAATGAATGTCATTGTATGAATGAATGAGTGACCGGCAGGCCAGGTTTGCAGACGCCTGGACCAGTGCACCTGTGATCACCATGATAACAAGGACCTATTCCAAACAGATGGCCAGATGCTGAGCTACTCTCACGTTGTTCCTGGTGACCAGCAGTCTCTGGCACGAAGCTCACGTTCTGCGAGGGGCCCTGGGTCGGTGTCTGGGGTCCACTCCCGGCATCCCAGCGGCCTGCCCTATTGTTGGGACTGAGTTGGAAACAGGCGGGTCCCAGAGCCTGAGCCTTTTCTGCCGTCACCCTGCAAGGCTGCAGGGATGCAGAAGGAAGAGGCCTGTGCCTGGCCCCGATCACTGGAGTCTCTGGAAAGTTCCATTTTGATAGATAAGTCAACAACAGTTGACTAACAGTCCCCTGGGACAATCCCTTCCACAAGCATTTGCTGAGCACCTACTGTGTGTCAAGGCCACGTTATCTCCTCCTCTTCCTGGTGACTTGGAGGGAGGGGCCGGCAGAGGCAGCTCTGGCTGTGGCCTCCCCTGAGTGTTGGCACAGCGGCGACGTCCGCTCTCCAGTGGAGTTTAAAGCACCTTCGGGGCAGGAATGCAGCCGGCCCCGTCACTGTAACGTGACCCCCACAGCGTGTCCAAGGGCCCTGAGGCTGCCTGTGGCACAGCCTTCCCACGGCCAGGTGGGAGAGGGCATCCCAGAGTGGTCAGCCCTGGTAGGGCCGCTCTGCCCCCACCCGGATGCTGCCAGTGGGCAGCGCTCTTAGTTCGCCACGGAAACGCCCGCCCTTATAGACCACATGTGAAGGGCCCAAGATAAGTGAGCAGAAGCAACTGACAGCTGCCCCGGCGTCCGGGAGTGACAGCGAATGCGGCCATTTCCTGGCTATGTTTTTCACGTATGTGCAAGTATGTTGCTTACAGATGCGTCCTGCCGATGGAAAAAGAAAGCACTAACTCGTTCCTAAAACTGCTTTTATCTGCGTAACAGTGGAGTCTGGTTGTCTAAGTCTCCCCAAGGTTCCCCTGTGCTGAGCAGCTGTGAATGTCCCCTTTGCAGGGTCGGGGGGAGCCTGCCCTGGCCACCGTGGGCAATGGCCAGCCCCACCTTCTGGGCAGTTCTGACCCCTCTGCCTCCTGGTTTCGCCCATGCTGACGTGACGGCCCGTGTGCCATGCAGCGTGCGTGATGTTTTCGCTGACGGGCTGCCTGCCCCTCCCTTGACGCCAGCTCTGCAAGGCAGGGCGTGTGCACTTTGCTCACTGCTGTTGCCCCGGAGCCTGGAACCGTGCTGAAGATGCTTAGCAGAAGATGCTCGAGCTGCCCTGGGGCCCTCCACCCTGCTCCCCCCGCCCTCCCACACTGGCCCCCTCCAGGCCCTCCTTCAGCTGGGACCAGTCGTCCCCTCCTCTTCATCTTCCTGGGAGTCCCAGCCTCCAAGAGCCTAAGGTCCTGCCAAAGAGAACAAAATTAACTCCTGCAAAGAGGAGGCCGTTAGCAAGCGTCTGCTCCGTGGTGGGGGATCTCTCCCCCACACCTGCCTGTGCCTCCCCAGCCCTGCTTGACTGTTCTGGAGGGTCGGGGTGTGGGATGGGGGTGTCCCACTGGTCATTTAAGGGGAAGCAGCCCCCCTTTGTTTGGTCCCAAAACTAAACAAGGCTGTGTCAGATAGCAGTAGGGAGGGAGGCGGCGACCACACTCCCCGCTCCGCAAGCGGCCCCAAGCGTCACTGGCTGCAGAGACCGGTCGGGCTCCCAGGCCCGGAGGCCTTGTGCCGCCGTCTTCTCTGAGCACTTACACAGTCTGGGCTCAGCCCTGTCGCCATCTCGCTTTGTGTCTCAGAGCTGCCTTGACGGCAGACTGTCCCCCGCAACACACTTTCCCTTGGGGCCATCTCCAGGCACGATCTGGGTGGCTTTTTCTCCTTGTTTTCCTGGAAAGAACTGGCGGCACTGGCGTCTTCTCTGACTGAGGGCAGGATGGGCCTTCTCTGCAGGAGAGAGACTCGGAGGAGCGGGAGTGTGGTCTGCAGGGAGGTGGGGACGGAACCTGTGGCTTGAACCACTTGGGTGGCTCTGAGGCTGGAGGAGAGGCTTTTGCATCCAATGGGAAGGAAGCAGGAAAGGAGGAGGGAACAGCCAAGCACAACTCACGGAGCTGAGAATCACAGTATAGAATGGAAACACCTAAATAAACTCCCTCTGAGAGACTGTCTTGCTGCTTGGGGCACGTGGAAAGAGCAGGGAAAAGAGGAAGAGGTATTTGGTTTTTCAGAAAATCTGATTTCAGGTGTGATAGTCCGTGTTCAAGACACAGGAAAGTCAGGTCTCGGGCTCAGCTTCTGGAAAGAGATCCATGGTCTGTGTTAGAGGGGGGCTCGGTGCACCACAAGGGGGTGACCCCCTGACCTGCATTAGAGGTGGGCTTGGCGGGCACCCAAGGGGGGCACTCCTCTGGCCCTCCAGGGTCTATGTGACCATGGATCTTGGGGAATCCGGACAGTGATGAGTTGAAAAATCTCAAACACTTGCAGCCAGGGCGAAATTCCAGATGGATTTTGGAACCACTAATTGTACATACCTGAGAGAGGAGGTCACATGCTTTGGATGCATTGTTAACCTTCAGCCCTTTAGGGATGAGTTGGGGGGGGTGTATGTGTGTGTGCGTGTGTTCACATGTGTGTGCATGCATGTACCTACTAACTCTACAGGACACGGACCGCTGGGGCTTATCTACACAAGCACAGGGATTGGAGGGCTGGTTAATTCACTGTCGGTCACTAATGCATTCTGCAAAGACAGGCGGCTGCCCTCGGTCACAGGGGCCACTCTCTCTCCCCCTGTCCCCTCCTCCACACACTTTACTTTGTAAGAGCAAATGCGTCGGGACCCAAATCTGTTGAACAATTGACTCAATTCTGTGACTCTGTGGAGGACTTCTCAGGGAAGGCGGCTTGGTTAGACCACCGCCCTCCGCCCCCCGCAGTTGGCACTTTGTCTCAGATCACCCACCCGAGAGCAGCAGTCCCACCGTGGTGAGGGGGACAGCCTGCGTACGGTGAGCCCGTCACAGGAGGGTCCCGTGGGGGACGCCCTCCAGTGTCGAGTGTATTTCTGTTTGGTACGAAATGGGATCTCTCTCACCCCCAGCGTGACCCGCCTGTGTGGCCAGCTGTGTAACCGGAGATGTTTCTTAATTAAAGACTACTGTGTCAAAATACTTCAGGGATGCGCATCCACTTGGCAGAGATGTTTTTCTCTAAATTTGTGCTGTACGGGTAAAAATCTGGTAAATTGGCCATTTTTGCTCAAATATGAATAACAGAAGGGCCCAGTCCAAGGCACAGGCTACAGCACACGTCGGTGTCTTCAGGGACAGTCACTCCTTCCCTCGGGACCAACCTATTTTGTAGGCATCACAGCAGTTCTAGAAAACACAGAAAACTGCAAAGCAGAAAATAAAAGCCATCCCGATGGTTTTCCTTAAATGACAGTAACAGGCTGTATGGCTAAGCTACCAGGGACAGCTGTTCCTGGCCACACGTGGCCCTGAGCCCTGGAGACGTGGCATGCCTGGACTGAGATGCGCTATCGGGCTAGAAAACACACCAGCTTTCAAATACTTAGCGGGGAAAAAGAAACTGTAAAATGTCTCATTAATAAGTTTTATATCGAGAGCATGTTGAAATAATATTTTTATATAATAGACTATGTAAAATACATTATTATTTTCACCTATTTTTACTCTTGTTAATGAGGCTGCTAGAATATCTCAATGACGAGTGTGGCTGGCCTGATGTTCCTATCGGGCAGTGCCAATAACTATAGAGCCCAATAACTTGCTCTTTTAGTGCGCAGAAACGTTCCATCAGGAGGCGAGGTTTTTGGCGCCAAAGCCAGCGGGGTTTCAAGGTTCCGATCCCCCAGTGTAGGGTGGGGGGGGTGTGTTGACAGCTGTCGAGGCTCCTCATTCGTTTCTCCCACAAGCACGGGCCCTGGGAAGACAGCAGTCAGCGCACGCTGTCCCCCTGAGAGAAGCTTGCAGCCCAGCCGCTCGGGTGCAGGACAGAGACCCCAGGCCTGGCAGAGGCCCCGCCACAAAACAGAAGCTCGGCACGGAGCGATACAGACATGCCTGGATGCACAGAGAAATGGACAGCAAGGTTTCAAGGAAGAGGCCGCAGTGGCCAAACAAAAATGGGAACATCTTTTATTCCAGTCATTGGGTCTCACGGGAAAGTACCAGGATCTCCCATAAAGATAACGACACTCACGGTCTGTCCAGGGAGCTCTGGCTTCCTTGATCTTTGCAAGAGAGGCTGTGAAGAGGTCACACGTATCCAGAGTGAGATCCGCGCTGCAGTCAGCGCCTGTGATGTTGGGACCATCGCCAGGCCCGGAGACGGGTCTTTAGGGAAATGAAGGGGTTACGCTGGTCATCGACCCCAGGGGAGCAACGCGGGTTTGGTGCACTCACGTCCCCACACACCCTTGGCGGAGGCTGCGTGGATGAGAGCAGTGCTTGCCGAGTTCGCACCCCCTCCAGGGCCCAGGAGCGCCAAGTTCCATCCCAGCTCCACGGCCCTGGGGCCTCGAGTCGCCTTCGGCCCCTCGGACCGCAAGACGGGAGGACCATGCTCGCCTCATCCCAGAAGCCAACGGGACCTGGCAGCTCATACACAGTCGGCGGTGGGAGGGGCTCAGGGGAAGCGTGCGAGTGTCACGCATGCAAGGGTCACCGCCTAGCGTGGAGGGAGCTCAGGTTGAGGGGTCTGCTTAAGCGAGGTAGAGGCGGAGAACACTGGTGAGAGGGAATCGCCCGGCAGGCTGAAGCTCTTTTTCGCTCTGTTGGAGAAGGCGGCATCCGCCTGGCTGTGATGCAGAGTTTCTAGTCTCCGCCTGTGCAGGGCTCAGGTGGGGGCCCGCCTAAGGGAGGCTGACCCCGGCCCCCAACGCAGGGTCTCCCATGCCAAGGCATCCATCACCCTGGGCACTGGCGCCGTGACTCCCGCAGAGTCACAGGGGAGGAGGGAATGGTTTGGGGCTTGGTCTGTGCTGCTCCCCACACCCCCTAAGAAAGGCGGCAGGAGGGTGCGTCTGCGCGAATCCACTGGCAGACGCCACAGTCGCTGTGAGAAGGCGAGTTACTGTTTATAGAGAGCTGAGCACAGCGCTAGCTCGTAGTAAGCGCCGTACAACTGCTTGTTAAATAAACATAGATGGGAAAACCTACAGCGTGCCAAAGACCAGGAGGAGAGTGCAGAAATGAGGCAGGAAAAATGAGGATGTCAGGACAGAGGGAGTCTAAGCAGCCGGAGCCGCTGGCAGAGCAGAGGTGAGCGACGCCACCTGAGCCGGACAAGAAGGGCTTCCGGGAGAAGGCGGCCGGCCAGGCTCTAACCTGCCCTGCGCGTGCTTGTCGAGTCCTCAGGAACTCTGCGGGCAGGCCCCGGGGTCCATGGAACACATTAAGAACCTGAAACCTGCCTACGAAAACACAACATCCATGGATTCTGCTGGAGGGAAAAAATCCCCCCAGACGGAACTTTGTGCCTTGGCTGTGTTTCAGGACGTCGGGCTGGAGGTTTCTGTGCCCGCGGAGTCACGCTGTCACGCTGCAGCCCGCCGGCCTCTGCTCGGGCGCTGACCTCATGCGAGGGAAGGAAATGACAGGGGCCCCGTCTCGCACCCACTGTATCTCAGTTATAAATTCCCCAGGCGCGTCTTCCCCAGGGATAATCACAGCCCAGTCGCTGTGAGCGGGTTATTCCCTACGCCTGTGTGGCCTCGGGTTCTGTCCCACACAGCTGCCCACCGAGCCAGAGCTGCTGCTGGCACGCACAGGGGCCCTGAGTCACGGTCGCTCACTTTTTCCGTGATCCTTTTCCTCTCATGGGGCTGCGGTGAGTCACCAGCACTTATTAGGCCCCTCTGAATACAGAGATTTGTACTGGGCAGCAAGCTGCTCTGTGCAGGGACAGCCAGACGGAGGGCCGGAGCTGGCTCAGTGCAGCCTGGGCTGTGCTGGTGTCACCACCCCCACCAAAGGGTGGCAGCCTGGGGCACCCGTGTATTTTTATTTTGTAAAGGGAAACCGAACCTCCCTCCTCCTACCTGTCTAGGTCCGGGTGTGTATGCGTGCGAGTGTGTATCTAAGTGTGTATTGAATTCATGGAGCGAGCTCCGGTTTGGGGAGGTCAGGAGACCTAGATTCAAGGCCAAGTTTCCCTTTTGCCTGACCCTAAGCCAAGGACATCACCTCTCCAGGTGTGCTCACCTGTGAAACGTGGGGTGATAAAACTGGTCTCCAAGTCTTCCGAAGAGTGCAGGTGCAGGCTGCTGGCGAGCCTGAGAGCAGTGCTTCTCAATGGGGGGTGATTCTGCCCCTCAGAGGACAACTGACAATGTCCGGAGACATTTTTGGTTGTCATACTGGGGATGGGGGAGAGGGTGCTGCTGGCATCCTGCAGGTAGAGGTCACCAGGAAGGCTGTGAAACATCCTCCAGGATGCCCCCAGCCACAAAGAGTGACGCAGGCCCGAACATCCATGGCGTCGAGTTTGAGAAGCCACCTTAGAGCTCCATACGAGAGGCCATCACTGGAACACTCCCTGGACCAGACTCACTGTGGCCAGGTGCTGGCCCCTCAGTCCTCACCCCCGCCTAGAAGGGAGAAAGGGGAAACTGAGGCACACTAAGGCTGTGCAATTGGAGCCAGGTTCACGGTCTCGATCACCAGGCCCCGCATCCCTATAATTCAGAGCGGCCTGTTCTGTCTCGCTTGGTAAAGTTTGGTTTGTTCAACTTCCCACTAAGTTGCAGGCAGCCAGGCGAGTGCTCAGACGTGTGCCCTGGGGCAGGGCGGGGGGAAGATGTTCTTCCCTGTGGGCAATGCCAAGGGGGCGAAGATAAAATGCTGTTGGAAAGGGCTCCCCTGCCCAGCCTCTCACGAGGAAGTCCCCCTGCGACAGCCTTGCGGTCTGCACTCTTTGTTCCTTGACACGTGTACCCCCAGTGACTATTAGAATGTCAGCAAAGAAACGGGTGTCTGTCAGTACCATCAAACAGCACTAAAGGGCAGCACCGCGGCAAAGCAGGTGAGCTGTGAAGTCCGGAACTTCCCATAATAAAATGCACCATTTAGACTAATTAGACTGGTTTTTTACTAATTCATGAGCAGGAAATTAATCCTGCTGACAAAATTGGTCCCTTTGGATTTTTAAGGATGAAAATCACTGAGTCAAAAAGCAGAAGATGAAAAGTTAATGCAACAGTTTATGGAGAGGGAGCATTTATACGCAACTAGTGACCCAGAGTGGGGGGAGAGAATCCCAACAGAATGAGCTGTAGGAGACCAACGGGGCCAGGGTGAACGTCTGCAGAACAAAAGAGACCCCATAAACTGGTCCCGATTCAGGAGATATCTCCACTTAGGGATATTCTCTTCTCCCTCCCTATTTTGGGGTTCATTGTTATTACTTTTTGTTGATCCCTGAAATCCTAAGATCTAAGAACCCCCAGCCCAGCCCACAAGTGGTTGGGAAGCAGAACTGACCCTCTGTGGCTCTGCCCTCGCTCAGGGCCCTGGCTGTGCACGAGGCCATCCTGCATTTCCTCTGCTCTCCCTCAAGTGTTTCTCCGCCGTCCACGAGAAAGACTTGGGGGAGGGACAGGCAAAAGAAACCAGCAGACGTCTGGAACCTGCAGAAGGCATGAATCACAGAAACCAGAGGTCAGATACCACTTCCTGAGTAAAGCCACAGGGGGGCGCTGTCCGGGGAGAAGGCGGGGTGCCTAAGAGATTGTCCCCTGACTGGGCAGCCCCCAGAGGGGTTTCAGCACTAAGCCATAAGGGCCACCCCAGCCCCAGGGCCCTCTCAGGTCAGAAATGTCACTTAAATGTTTGACACCAACGTATCCAGAATTGACTAATGATATTTTTACTCTTTTTTCACAAATTGCACCTTGTAGAGTTCTGGAAGAATCTTTGCCACTTGAACATAAATTTAGAAAGATAGTACATGAGGGTTACACAATGTCGGTTGTTTACCAACAAGGATAAGAGGATGAGGTTACATAATCTTCTCTCTGTGTGTGTGGAATTCTTCCCAGCCCTGGAAACTCGACCTTTTAGGGGCAGAGGTCATGGAGGACTGTTTGTTTCCAGCGAGCATTTGGCCAGCCTGGGGCCCTTCCCCAAGCCTGCTCCTGCTGTCCAAGGTGCAGACAAAGGATCCTTTAGGGTCACTCAGCTCCCCTTGGCACCACCGGCCTGAGGACCGAGTAGCCTTCCTGCATCTTTCCAAGTTCAAGGAATTCACCAACTTGTGCCTAAATGGGGGAGTCTCACTGAGGCCCAGGAAAGGGGAGATCGTGACAGTGACAAGATGGCAATGGTAGTGACAGCGGTCACCGTTGCTGAGCCTGGCAGAGGCTCTGAGGCTAAGGAGGCTGGCACAAGGTCGCAGGGCTAGAGTGCCAGAGCTGGAACTTGACCCCCGCCATCTCCCCCACCCCACCTCTGACTCTCAGAACCACGGTGTGCTGATGATGTCATGACCTTGAAAGGCAACTTTATAATACTTTAGAATCACCTTGTAGGCCCCGAATGTTCCTAAGTGGCCTCCACAAGCAATTATTGAGTATCAGCTGTGTGAACCTGGTAGACAACCCACTGTGAAATGGAGTCAAGGGAGGCTTGCACTAGAGGTTCAGGCAGGTGCTTTGGGCAGGGAGGCAGAGTCCAGGACGGCTTCCTGTAGGAGGTGGTATCGGATGCACACCATGAAGAACTAACAGGGTGTGGAGGCAGAGGAAGACTCCGTTCCCACTGGGTGGGGTTGCCAACATGGCCCCTGAGGGCCAAACCTGAGTGTGACTGTCCCTTGGGGTCCTGCCTCCTTCTCCTCCTGCAGGGATGGAGGCTTAAAGACCTACTGTGTGTTGGGGGTGGTGCTGGGTCCTAGGATGAGCGCTCAAAGCCCCGGCCCCTCCCTCAGGGAGGCAGCAGAGCATCCTGCCAGCAGTGGGAGCAACTCCGCAGGAGCCCCACTGTGCCTCAGAGGGCCAGGGACTTTCCTTGGCCTTCCTAGGCCCAGGTCTGCTCTGCCGAATGACAACCGGCATCCTGCCCTTGCGGGTGTGGGTTAGATGAGATGATGCACGCTCACACCATGTGTGAGGGACTCTGCATGTGCCTGGTCACAGAAGGCTGGAAGCTCCACAAACGGGTGCCAGGGTAACGTCAGCGGGTTCCAGAGAGAGGATCCCGCGGGGACACGCCTGCAAGAGCAAGGGCAGCTGGAGGGGCGTGTCTGCAGGAACCCGAGGATCCCTGGGGAGGTGAGGACTGAGTGGCAGCAGTTTGCCAGTGTGGACGCGAAAGGGGCAGGGAGAACATTCCGGACTTCAGTCTCTGAAGCTTCTCTCCCTGCTGAGGTGACCCACAGCACAAGTGAGCGTCACTTGGGGACTTTTATTTAAGGCAGAAGCTATAGGAAGGTCCCCCCCGGTATGAAAACCCTTTCCGCCCTCAATAAATCCAAGGGGCACTTTCCCTGGTTAAAAATAAAACTTGGAGGGGCCCCCGCAAGAACGGAATCCTTTCTTCCTGTGTTTAAATTTCTACGGAAAATCTGACCCGCGTGGCCGCCGCCCCTGCCATGCGCGGGCAGACAGCGCTTATATCTTTAAGGAGGAGAAAGTCGGGCGGTGTCCAAGTTCCCAGCCCGGCGCGGGCTGCCCGCGGGACTAGCGGCCGAGCTGGGCCATCGCCCCGGGAAGGTGGGCGCGTCCCGCACCCCGCACCGCGCGGCCGGGCGGGCCGAGGGCGGCGGGCGGAGCGGGAGGCGGCCACGTCCCTGGGCCGGGGCGGGGGGAGGCCCGGCCCCCTGCGAGCCGCCGCGAACGCTGCCGTCTCCGCTTGCAGAGGCCGCCGGGGCTGCGGATGGGGAGGGCGCGCCGCCCGGCGGTCCCGGCGCACAGGCGGCCACGATGAGGGTCAACGAGAAGTACTCGACGCTCCCGGCCGAGGACCGCAGCGTCCACATCATCAACATCTGCGCCATCGAGGACATCGGCTACCTGCCGTCCGAGGGCACGGTGAGTGCGGGTGGCCGCGACCCGGGCGGGAGGGCCGCACACCTGAGCCGCGCTTGGAGGGCGGGAGCTGGGCGGCGGCGGGGCCTCCCGGGACCGGGACCGGCGGCAGTGTGTCGGAGGCGCCCACCCGCACACGTGTGCCCCGGGAAGGGCGCGCCGGCCTGGCCAACTGCATGCGCTCAGCCGGCGCTCTGCGCGTCCGGGGCAGGGCGCCCACCCGGCCGATCGCAGCGCCTGGGCCCAGCACGGCATGCCCTCCCAGGCTCTGTCAGCGACCCAGCTCGCAGCCGCCTCGCCCTGGGTCCAGAGCCCGAGCGAGAGCACATGGCTGGGGCCCCCGGTAGGACCTACTCTTCCTGGCCCAGGGCCAGGGGTGCCCGTCTGGGCAGCTGGAGTGGGGGTGGGGGTCTTGGGCTGAGGCCAAGTTGGTAGCCACCTCAAGAGAGTGCTAGCCATTAGGCCAATGGGCACCATCCTCTGGGACTCCAGTGCGCCCCCCCTATTTTTGAGGGGGGGCACCTGCCAGGGGCCGGAGTTGTGCCCAGGGCGCTGGGCCCAGCCCAGAACTCTCAATGCCTGGGGCAGCTGGCGGGCGCCGGTCAGTCGAGATTGTTTTCTGCGCTGGCCCCTGCTTCCCCTGGGCACCCAGGCCTGGGTAGGGTGGTGGCTGGCAGTGGGATGCTGGCAGGGAGCCAGTCACGTGGTTGGGGACCCCTATCTCAAGGTCCCCTACCCCCACCACCCTCCCTGGGGCCAGACCCAGGGGTCATAGAGATCCCTGGGTTGGGAGGGCAGAATTCATCCATGAGGGGTTTGGATTAAAGGACAAAATTTGTCTGAGAGGACAAAGCTGTGGAACCAGCTTGCTCTTGGCAGGAGGGGGGCTCTGTGGCACCTTCTGGGACCTGAGAACAGAATCCCCTCCCTTCCTCCTTCCCCTACAGGCCCGGCCTGCCCCTCCCCAGGCGTCAGGCCCAGCGGGGCTGCTTCAACCCTGATGGGGTTGCCTCGGCCTGTCCCTCTTGTCTTGGGGCTGGAGGGCCCTCGGGGGGCCACCCCTAGAGAGATGCAGGGTGGAGCAGGGGCAAGGCTCCTGCTTTGGGTCCCGGAGTTCCAGGGACGGCGAAGACTCAGGCCTTCACTGCTCAGGTCGCAGACGGGGCCTCCAGGGGGAGTGGGGGGCTCCTGGGGAACGGAGCTTGCACAGAGATACGGGGCCATTGGGACATGTGTGGATGGAGAGGGGGGCTGCCTGTGACAGATGGGATTGGCCTCAGAAGCTCAGGAGTCATCATTTGAACAAAGCCACGGGCCAGGCCATGCTGGGCACCCACAGACAGTGAGACAGGGGAGGCTCTGCCCGTCTGGAGCTCACTTAAGGAGTGGGGATGGACATTACCCATTACCCACGACAGTGACAGGGACACTCCATAGCACTGAGCTCAGTGAAGGCTCACAGCATGTGGGGCAGGTACTGTTATTACAGGTGAGGAAACTGAGGCCCAGAGGGACAGGTGACCTGCTCCAAGTCACCCACCAGCTAACAGGACAGCTAGGAAGGGCTGAGACACAGATCTGATGGCCACAGAAAGCCTGAAGAGTAGACATTGTGGGGAAGGAGGTAGCTATACCCATAAGGTGGGGACAGGACCTTGCAAAGAAATCACATAGAGGCCCAACGGAGGGAACATGGGACACAGTTAGGAGGCACAAGATAATGGAGGGGGCCAAGGTCATGGAGAAATGGAGGTTGAGCAGATGAGACTTCAGCGAATTGGATGTACAATAAGAAATAGAGCCTTTAATGAATAGCCCCTGGGCTCTGGAGTTTAGTTCAGGGACCCGTTCCTTATCCAGACTGAGAAATCATCGGTCTCTGGCCAATCCAGGTGAGGCCCACAAAGTCTGCAAAGAGGGGGCTTGGCGCGGAAGAGGCACAGCACCTACTCTGGGCGTGGAGGACTGGGACCGCGGGGAGGAGAAGCGTGCTGCTAGTGACATGGCCACAGACAGGCTGGGAGCCAGGGCCTGTTGGTGCAGGGCAGGCAGCATGGCAGGGCGAGCCTCCCAGGGCATCCCCGGCATGGCTCGAGCCAACAGTCATTGCTCACTCATTGCCCTGAGTCACCCAGCAGAGGCCAGAGGGCGTGGGCTGCACTTCCGAGAGTTCCTGTCCTGTTCTCAGATGTGCGCCACATACGTGCATAAATCTGCCACAGAGTAAGCCCATCCCAGCCAGGCTGCAGTTCCCAGCCCGTGTCCCTCTCCTCTCCTCTCTCTGCCATCCCCAGGTCTAAAGGTAAAAATCACTTCATTGTTTCTATACAACGAATATAAGAAGAAATGACTCGAAAGCCAGAGGCCAGGCTGAATGTGACTTATTTCATTAAGTTTTCTTTGTGTTAATCTTTGAGTGTTTCTTTCCTCCTTCAAACTGGTGGCTGTCGGTGGCCTGGGATCTGTGTGTCCCGAACAAGCCCAGACATCCCGCAGATACCTGCTTCTCCGGTATCTGCGCAGCTGCTGAGATAAGAGCATTTCCCTGCTTGTCCGCCTTTGGGGATGATCTGTTCGTAGATTTTGGAGTGTGCTCAGGAACCATGAATTGATATGCAGTAACCTAATTTAAAAATTTCTTGAAATAATAGTACAGTTTAAACCTGATGCCCCCCTCTCATCCGTAATTCAAAGAGTCCCAAAACCAAAAGAAATTTTGCAGGTCTCTGATTTCATTTCCATCATTTTCTGAGAAAGTGAATGTAGTAGATTCCCTTGAGAGAGCACGATATTTCATACAGATGTGAGAATTCAGTTCCTGGAGCTCCAGCTGCAGATAACTGCGGCATAAACGAACGCATGGGGTCCCAGGACGGCGTTTGGACAAGGCGTGGACACGGCGCTCCTGCCCCACCTTTTCCTGAGTTTGGGGAGCAGGCCTGTCCAGGCGGGTGTGGACCAGATGAAGGCTGCCCTCACTGTCTGCGGTGCCTGGGACGGGGCTGCTTGCTATGAAGGGACCTTTGTCCCTGACATTTTCCCACGTGACCTCAGGAAGGCATTTCTCTTCCACCATTTTCCTGTCTTCCTTGGGAAGGCTATTTCCGGGAGCACTGCCCCACCCCGCCCTCACATAGCCAGGGAGCAACAGTCAAAATACTTCCAGCCCTTTCATGGCACATCCCCATGAGAATCCTGTGGCCTGAATCAAGATATCTTCGTCTACACCTCAGAGATGAGAAACCGGAGGGCCAGGGTTAGGGGTGTCGTGTTGAAGTTGCTGGGCTGGCTGAGTCTCAGCTTCTGTGTCCTGGGAGCCGATGCCACTACCTGTGACAGTGTGCACGACCAAGCCTTTGCCGTTCATTCATGCAGGAAACCCCTCACCCTCAACAAAGGGGCACCGAGGTGTCACCTCTCCTTTCTTAAGAATATGGAAAAGAGAACATTGCCAAGCTTTCCTGAACCTTTGCATTGAGAAGTTATGCATAAAGTCTAACCCAACCCATGTCTCTCTAACAGCAATTTGAATCTTGGCCTTTTTGCCCCATTCTACACAAGAAAAGGACCCACTCCACTACTCCACGGAAGGGCTCCACAAAATCACGTGGCTTCCACGGGGACCACTATGGTCCTTGCTGTGCGTCCACTTGCCCAACTATTCCCAAGCCCAGCTTGAAATTGCTCTCCAGACCTTGGGGCCCGTGCAGGTTATAGTTGGGAAAGAGCCCACGCTTCCTGTTGAAAGGTTGCTACCCGCTCACACTTACCACGTAGGCTCATCCCCACTTTGTAAAACTAAGATCTGAACAGCGAAGCAGCTTACCCAGGTCATGTGACAAAGCAGCAGGGGAGCCAGGCCCTGGAGCTGTCACACCTGCGCTCCCTGCTGCTGGGCCCAGCATCACATCCAGCTCCTGCTGTGACTTTTTAAAGTCTGGATTTGGCGCTGCCACCGTCTTTTACTTGTGGTCTACTCTGACCATGAGATTACAGACTGTCCTCCCCTGTTTCTTTGTGTGTGTGTCTCCATTCTCGTTTAGAGCAAACTCTTGTTGAGGGTTCACTGTAGATATGCCAGGCCCTGTTGAAAACTCTTTACAACTGTGGTCCCCAACCTCGGGCCATGGCCCGGTACTGGTCCATGGCCTGTTAGGAACCAGAAACACCCATCACCACCTGAGCTCCGCCCCCGCCCCCCATTGTGGAGAAATTGTCTTGCATGAAACTGGTCCCTGCCCTGGTGCCAAAAAGGTCAGGGACCATTGCTTTACAACATGATATTGACATGTTTAGTTCCTCCAACAACCCCCTGAGGGAAGTTGTAGTATGTGAAGGCGGTCTCAGGAGATACTGAGGGGCAAAGATGTTCAGCTCTGTGCCAGGGGTCACTCAGCCGATGACTGACAGCTAGAGACCAGGGAGGATGCCCACTCTCGATCGGCCTGTGTACTGCTTTCCCTGCTCCGTGTTCGGGAAGGTAGGCGACATTTCAGCTTTCCCGAAGGTCGTCAGGCCCTGAGGGTAGGTGGTTCCTCCATCAGGCCCCAGTGGCAGTTATTCTTGTTGAACCTGGTGACCTTTCCTGTCTCACCTTGGTAGAGGATTGTTGGCTGTGCCCTGGGGAAATCTCCCCGCTCTCTGGCTTGAAAGGACCACTCTGAATGTCCTTGTCTTTCCCTAAGAGTTTCTTTGCCCACCTTGTTCAGTATCACACACATCCTTGCCCAGCAGGAGTGTTTGTGGCACCCCCACTAGGTGCTGAGTCCCACCTACAGGATGGAGGCGTGTTAGGGACAGTCTCAGGCTAAGCCTCAGGGGTCCTGCCACCCGGTTTCAGGACCACTGCGAGTTAAGAACTCTTAGGTGGGTGGTTCAGTGACGGTCCCAGCTCGTGGAGACCTGCATGGGCCAGAGTGGTCAGCCTCCTTCGGATCCCAGCGCACAGGGGATTCGCCAGGTCCAACCGGGAGGGCTGAGAAGGACAGGGAACGCACACAGGCAGGTGCCCAGCACGTGCAAGGCAGGGACGGGGACGTCCCATCAGAGAGGATGGCCTGGCTCCCACGGAGGCCCCAGGTGAGGACAGAGGAAGCTGGAGAAGGTGGGACAGCAAGGACACAGGGGACAGTCCAAGCCCCCAGGGGCTGGCCCCACTGGCCCCAGCTCAGCCTTGTAGGACCACAGTTCCCCACTTGGAGGACAGGGGTGAGCCCTGGGTAGAGACACTGAGCGTCCAGTGTGCCAGGATGCCGGCAGGGGTGCCCTCTGCCCCCTTGAGACTGCCTGTCCGCCTTGGTCTGACCATCTCCTGCCTTTTGTCAGCTCATTCCCTGAGCACGGGCCTGTGTCACCCAAGGGCAGCCTTTGGGTGCAGCTCTTTTGCCCACTCTGTTGTGAGGAGAGAAAAGCACCTTTAGCCACCAGCTCCCCGTGACCCTGCACTCCTTGGACCTTCCTGGGATGCCGAGGAGAGTGAGCGCCTGCCGGTGGGTGGAGGTCAGGGTGGTGTGATGAAGCCCAGGCGCCCGGCCCTGGAATTAGATGGAGAGTCCGTCCTCGCACGTTCTGGACCAGCTTGTGCTCAGCGGAGACGATCACCAGCTCGATTAATCCGGCCGCCGGCGCGGCAGCTGGCGTCACCCTCCCTGTGTGGCAGGGGCAGACCTTGATGCTCAGAGGGTCGAGGACCTCCCCCAGGCCCCAGAGCTGGAGAGAGGGCAAGCCAGACACAGACCCAGGTCTGGCCAACTGCAGGGCCTGCCGCAAAGCTCCTGCCCTGCTCTGGGCCAGCCCCACCTGCTGCGCCAGCTGTCCCGTTGCCCGAACTGCGCCACTGGCCTGCGCTAACCTGCCGCCCTACCAGCCCCTCTTAACCAGCACCCCGGCTGGCCCCGGGAGCAGCAGGAACAGCACCGAGGCCTGCTACAGGGCTGCACCCTTCCCGCGTCCTCCAGCACCACAGGCAGAGCCCTGGCCGGGGGCAGCCTGCAGGCATTGGGCACCCAGGGCTGCAAATCGGGCAGCTCACCCGAGTGAGCCTCAGTTCCCTCCGCTGGCAAATTGAGAACAGCTTTTTCGTGCTTTTCCCGCTAAAGGAATGCAGGAGCAGCGACGGCTGCAGACATGAGAGGGGGAAGGCCGTGGGGTCTCCCGTGGCCCATCTGTTGCTAGGCTGCGTGTGCAGCCGTGCTGCCCTCAGGAGCCAGTGCTCCCCCCACCCGGCCCCCTGAGCCCTCCCAAGGCTGCCTGCCCCCCACAGGTGTGGGCCTGGCCCAAAAGCCCCCTACAGACTTAAGTCGCAGCGAGCGACCTGGGCAGGGCATCCACACAACATCCAGGCCCTCCTGGGGGGTCGCCAGGACGGCTGGTCCCTGCCTGTTGTAGCCACAGCCTCCCCGTCCCCCCACCCTTAATGCTGCGTGTTTGGTTCAGAGGTCCTCAGCCCTCCAGCTTCCTTGATGTACTTTCGGTTGTACACGGCCTGACACCCCTCAAGTGAGGGGTTCTTCCTGCTGCTTCTCCTGACCAAATGCCCAGTGCTTTAGTGGCCTGGTGCGGCCTGAAGCCGCACCGCGGTTCCAGTGGCCATGGGGACAGACTTTCCAGGCCAGCGAGGCCCCAGCGCAGCTCTCTCCGCCAGCCAGCGGTGTTTGGGGCCCTGCCTGGAGCTGTACGCCGGCCTTGCACGCCATCAGGGAGGACCTTGCTCTTGGAGGACGCCGTCGGGAGCTGGGTGGGGCCCTCGGGAGGGGGGTCGGCCGTGCGCAGCCGCAGGAACCGAGGTGGAGACCAGGCGGCCAGATGCAGGCAGAGGCTCAGCCTCAGGACGGCCACGGGTCTGGAGCTGCACCCCGGTGAGGTTTTATCTATTTTTTCTTATTTCTGGAGCCTGGCATGCTGCTTGACCTGTCTGCTGTCCACAACCAGCAATATTCCATAGGCGTTCTAGAAACTCAGGTTCAGCATTAGCAAGAGCCATGCCACAGGCAGTCGTGTGAATATCTGGCATTTTAAACCAGACGTTCTCTACCTCATTTGGCCTCCCAGAGGCCTTCGGGCAAGTCAGGAATCTGAGATGGGGCAGACCCCATTGGAGCCCTCCCTCCCAAGCCTCGGTCACCCCAGGGCACCCACCTGTCCATGCCAGTGGCTCCCTGTGCTCTGCACCCAAAAGCGTCCTCCCACATAGGCAGCACATGCAGAGCGGGGGACATGTGGGGGAGTTAATGCCCCAGGAGTGACCCCCAGCCAGGGAGGGACCGCTGTGACCGCTTGTTAACCCACCTCTCTCAGCCCCCTACCCTGGCACCTTGTGTCCAACTCCCAGGTAAAATACTCGAACCCAAGGCTTCCCTCGGGGTCTGTTTTGGGAGAAGCCAGACTAAGACAGTGAAAGCCTCATCTCTGACCACATAGCTAGTTAGTGGCCCTGCGGCCACCTTGACAGGACACTGCCTTGGGCGCTGGCCCTCGGGTTGAGGTTTGTGGTGCAGAACCTAAGCTTGGCTCAGCTCTGCCCAAGACCCTGCGCGGGAGCCCTTCCTACGGGGTTCCGCTTGGCAGCTTTTACAAGAGCTTTTCTCCAGCAGCCAGGCAGGTGCCTGCAGTCCGGCCTGCCTAGCTCTGCAGACCAGGAGCCCTCTGGGTGACCGGTGTGGGAGGTCAGCAGCAAATGTGTCCCTCTAGAGTGTCGGCTCCACCAAGGCAGGCCCCGTCCACTGTGTTCACAGCTGAGTCTCAGCCCCTGGGACAGTGGACGCGTGGCAGGCATCAGTGAGTATCTGCGGGTGAGTGAGCAAACGAGTGAGTGAGCAAATGAATGAATGAAGTCCATCAGTGTGACGAGCGCTCACTCCGAAGGCAGTCACTGCCAGCTGGACGGTGAGCACGTCTCTCTCCTCTTCCGCCCGTAGCTGCTGAACTCCCTGTCTGTGGACCCGGATGCCGAGTGCAAGTATGGCCTGTACTTCAGGGACGGCAAGCGCAAGGTGGATTACATCCTGGTGTACCACCACAAGAGGGCCTCGGGCAGCAGGACGCTGGCCAGGAGGGTCCAGCACAGCGACGCCGCCCCAGGGGCACGCAGCGTCAAGCAGGACCACCCGCTGCCTGGGAAGGGCAGGCTGCCGGAAGCAGAGCCCCCGACGGACTACCACGAGGATGACAAGCAGTTCCGCAGGGACGAGTACGAGGGCAACCTCCTGGAGGCCGGCCTGGAGCTGGAGCGGGACGAGGAGGTAACTATCCCGCCGTCGGGCAGAGTGGTCTGGGCGGGCGGCGCTTCCGCTTTCAGAGGGCAGCGCGGGAGCGGAGGATCTTGCTCTAGATTTAAGCTGTTCTTAGAGAAGGGCCGGCTGAGAACACTGTCCTTGTCATGAAGGTGGGGTAGAAATTGTTTTCGAGCAGCTTTGGGAGGTCCCAGGCCACCCCTTGGGGTCACATCTGCCCTGGGAGAGGGGCTGGCCGTCACAGCGACGACCTGCAGGTCAGGGCACTTCCTGCTCTGGTCACTTCCTCTCCCAGGAAGAGTCGCCCACCCACAGGGAGGACGAAGCTCTCTGGGGGTCTCTCTCCCTGGATGGCCTCAGCCCTGCTCGGGCCTCAGTTTCTCAATTGTAAAATGAGGAGATAGGTTCGGCTGACCCCTGGGGGGGTCCCTGGTGCTCTGAAGCCCATGACTCTTAACACTGTTTTCTGGAGCTCCTCCCCCTAGCAAAGCTTAGCAATCTTTCTAAAAGAAAGATTTCTGAAGAGAACGAAAGGTTGACCCTCCTCGCGTGCGTGGCCGCCGCAGAGGCTGAGGGTGCAGCCGAGAGCAGGGAAGGAGTTTCACAACCCGGCATCGCGGTGCTTCTCCCCACCACTCAGCTGATTGCTGTGCGCTCCCCAGCCAACATCTTAACCTCTCTGTGCACGAGTGCTGTTCCTTACGTGAACATCGATGGAAAGGCCCCTAGCCTAGAGAGCAACTGTGCAGATTAGTCGAGAATCAGCAAAAGTCTCAAAAACACGTGAAAAGCAAAATGTAGTCAGCAGGTTAACTTGTTAAAAGTTGGCGTTGTGTGATATTTCGTCCACAGGACCACTGCGTCCTTGCGTAGTGAATGCTTTTGTGATAAGGATGCCTTCTGAGAATTTAGACCAAAAAATGAGTTCATTAGGGAACCCAGGGTGTAAACTCTGTTTTATGCCAAGCAGATATTACTGCCCCTGGAAACAACCAGAATGCTCACAGGGCCTCTTTCTCGTCCAGTACGGAGCATCTCTCCGGGCCTCCACTGTTCTTCTGGGGGCTTGGCTTCCGGGCGGGGGATGGTGAGTCCCACCGCAGGGAGGGCTCCCGCGGGAGCTTCGAGGGCGTGGGAGGGGACTTAACAAGTTCCGATAATCTGGAAGTGATAGTTTGGTACTAACAAGGATTCCAAGGGTTTCCGTGGCCTTTGAGGGCAGCAGCTAGAAACAGGTATTTGCGGGCCTGCCAGAGTTTTCCGTCTCACGTGGTCTTAGACCTCAGCAGCTGCCACAGGGAGAGACGGGTGGTTGATTCTCGCTGGCTTTCCCATTGTTCCGCCCGGCCAGCGCTACGGCTCCGGGAACAATACTGCTACTGTGTAGAGTGTATGTCGCCTGGCGTTTCATAAGTGGAGGAACCACCAGCTCCATCAGAGGCAGGAGAGGCTGGGGAGCCTCAGAGGCCGAGGCCTCTCCCTGGGAGCTGAGGGGAGAGCTGTGATTTTTGCGTCTGGGGCATGGCGTGCCTCGTCTGTGCCCTGGGGGATTTACACTCTCTCAGTGTCATTCTCTGCTGACCTTCAAATCTCATGCTCGACAGGAATCTCTGACCCAGGCCAGACCCCACGCCTCCCCCCTATCCTTATTGAACTGCCAGGCCTCAGTTTCCCGGTCTGTCAAATGGAGATGACAATAGTATTCACATCACTGGGTTAACCAGAAGTCACCCCTGCCAAGTGCTTAATTCAGAGTCGTGTGGCATGTGGCAAATTCTAACTGGTTGATGTTATATTAATATCACGCAGTATTGTTCATGCTGAAGTAGGAATAGCAGTGCCCAAGGAGAAAAGAACCTTCCCAAGTCTAATTTAGAGCTGTCATAAATATCTTTTTAAAAAAATTTATATTCTGTATTGAGACTTTGAAATAAAAAGCAAACTTGAGGACATTTGTTACTGTCACAGAAAAGGTCATTCCAGTGAATGACCTCAAAATTTCACTGATGATTTAGCTTGAGAGCCAAAAGAGGCTTTTAAGCAGTTAACTTGGCCATTTTAAAAATGAAAACATGATTGTGGTGTAGGTGAGTCGGTTCAAGCTTTCAAAGTGGCTGAAGTTGAGATGTTTCCACCTCCCTGCTGGAGCCTCTCAAATCGTAAAGTGTTTCACGAGGGCCTGCTGGAAACCCCAGAGCTCTCATCTGAGACGAACGGCCCCCGAGGTTGCTGGAAGGAGCCATCGTTTGGGCAGCCTGTTGCTCCCCGAGGGACGAGCAGAGCCAGAATCTATTAACAGGCTGTTTGGACACACGCGGCGCGTGAGGTGTGCGCAGGGCCCCGCCGGCGCGATTAGCAGGCAGAGCTGCTGCGGTATTTATTTCAGGGGGAAGAGACGCTCTTGTTAATGAACCTTTCCCGGGGCTGTGCTCAGATTATCAGAAGCAAAGGGCGTAAGATAACCTCTAAGAAAACACAGTTGCACAATCCTACCCAATTTAAAGCAAAATTGAGGGCTTACGTGCACTTTCCTGGGAAGAAAAATCCATGGAATCTATCAGATACTCAAACACTCGTTAACCTGCCCCCAGATTAAGACTGGCTGCTTTAGAGCAGGGTTTCTCAACCTCAGCTCTGTCGGCATTTGGTATTTAACAGCATCCCTGGCGCCACCTGGCCAGTGACACCCCACCCCAAGTCTTGAAAACCAAGAATGTCCCCAGACATTGCCAAATGTCCCTGGGGGCCCAAACTGCCCCCAGTTGAGAATCCCTGCTCTAAAGGCTGGACAGGGCAAAGGAAAAAGGAAGGCTGGAGGGAGAGCAAGGGGTAGACGGATCTGACTGAGTGCACGTGGGGGCCAGTTCTTAGGAACCAGGTAGCTCTGTTAGTCTCCCGAGGCTGTGGTAACAAAGACTAACAAACCGAGTGGCTTGACACAACAAAAATTTATTTATTTAGTTAGTTAGTTAGCTGGTTAATTTTGGTTTGTTTAGAGATAGGATCTTGCTCTGTCGCCCAGGCTGGAGTGCAGTGTCCTCATCATAGCTCGCTGCAGCCTCCAACTCCTGGGTTCAAGTGATCCTCCCACCTCAGCCTCTTAGTAGGTGGGACTGCAGGTGTATACCACCATATCTGGCTAATTTTTTCATTTTTGGTAGAGATGGGGTCTCTCTGTCACCCAGGCCGGTCTCAAACTCCTGGCCTCAAATGATCCTTCTGCCTTAGCCTCCCAAAGTGCTAGAATTACAGGCATGAGCCCCTGCGCCCAGCCAAAACAACACAAATTTATTCTCACAGTTTTAGAAGTCAGAAGTCCAAAATCAAGGTGTCATCAGGGCCACACTCCCTTCCCTCCTGTGTCTTCCAGCTTCTGGTGGCTCCAGCCGTTCCTTAGCTTGTGGCCACATCGCTCCAGTCTCCTTCTCCATCTTCATGCTGTCCTCTCTCCTGTTGCGTCCTCTTCTCTTATAAGGACACCAGTCACTCTGTTCAGGGCCACCCTAATCCAGTATGACTTTATCTTAATGTGGTTATACTTGCAAAGACCTTGTCACCTGCACAGGCACCAGGGGTTAGGACTTGAACATGTCTTTTTAGGGGACACAGTTGGACCTGCTGCAGTAGCTGAGATGCCGCCCTGGAGTGGTGGGTCCCGGAGTGGGGTGGCTTGGATGGGGCAGGCCAGAGCCCAGAGGTACCAGCACAAGGTGGGGGGCCATAGCTGGCAGACAAGGCAGATGCTCTGGGGGAATTGTGAGTCTAACTGTGTCCTGGCCTGCCTCACTGCAGGGCCCGGATGTGCACAGGAATCCCTGGGGGTCTTGTCACAATGCAGGCTCTGATTCGGCAGCCCTGGGGAGACTTAGCCCCCAGGGCACTCAAGGCGCTGGTCCTGGACCATACTTTGCGGTGTGAGGAGCATGGATGGAGGCCTTTTCCCCACGAGCCAGCAGAAGCGTCCCCCGTGCCCTGGTCCACTCCTCACTACCCCAGAGGAAGCCCCAGATGGGGACCCCAGCGCTGGCTCCTGTGGGAGGGCAGAGGGCTGGGTCCCCAAGATGCCTCTTAGATGCCTTGAAGAGAGACCCTGGGGGGTCAAGAAAGGCTTTGACACTTTGATCCGCAGGACAGCCTCCCAGGTCATTTCACGCCAGGGGCTCAGAGACCCCTAGAATGGCACTGCAGGACAAGAGATGGCAGGCAGGAGGGAGGGCCTTGAGGCAGGAGGCCTGGAGTTTCTCTCCCTCCCTCCCCCCTTCCTCTCCTCCCTCTCGCTCTGTCTGTGTCTCCCCTTCTCTCTGTCCTCTCTCCCCCTCTCTCTTTCTTTCCCCATCTCTCTCCCTCTTTGATAGCCATGGGGTCAGCTTGCAGGGTTCCCATTAAAGGGACAAGAGAAATTTGTGGCCAACGTGTTTTCTTGCAGCTGAACCCATCGGCATTCTTGAAGTCCAGCCTCAAAGCCTGCCGGACGTTATTTATGTCCGTGGGGTCACTGCCGAGAACACCACACGCTGAAATCCTGGCTGCATGTACTGCAGGGTGGCCCAGGCCCACGCTGCCCTGACGTTGAACTTGACCCTGGCCTCGGCAGATTCTGTGAAGGCTGCAGACATTGGAACCCTGTAAAAGTCTGTTTGCTTTCATGCCGCTGCGCGGGGCTCACCTACGCACCCTTGGGCGGCCGTTCCTTCTCGTCCCCGCGGCTGTCGTGGGTGGGTGTTCCACCGCATCTGTTCCCCATCTTCGTGGAGGTTGCTTTTGAAAAGGAGGTGAGGGTGGTTTCTGCGGGAGGGTGGGTGCTGCTCTCAGACGGAGCCTAGGGCTGGCGGGGATGGTGAAGATGCGGCCTCGGAGCTCCGAGTGCGGGTCCAGACCCCACTCAGCCCCTCTGAGAGCCAAGTATGTGGATGTGGACTCAACTCAGCCGCTTCCTGGCTGAGCAACCTTGGGCAAGTGGCTTCGCCTCTCTGGGCCTCAGTGTCCCCATCTGTCCAGTAGGGGTGATAAGATGACCTGCTTCAGGGAGCAGTGGGTGAGAGTTATGAGAGTTAACACTGTGGCCTGGCACAGGGAAAGGGCTGCTGACGTTGGCCATAAACACCCCCTTGCCCGCAGCCCTGGACACAGACTGCTTCTCATGCTCCCAGGGCCTGGGCCACAGCGCAGCTGCTAGCAGAGGGGAGATGGGCATCAGATCTGAGAAGAGAGGGTCTCCCTGTGTGTGGTGACTCCCCGCCCCCACCCTCTGCCAGGTGACCAGGGAGGGTGGTGGCAGCATCGTCATGGCCACAGGAGAGGGAGAGGGACATCCATTTCTTGTCGTGTCCGACAGAGACCATGTAGGTGTGGTCAGGTGTCAGAGGAGGTTCTGGGGCTTGGCTAATTGTTGGCTGGGCCTCAGGCCTAAGACAGCCCAGCAAGCGGGGTGTGGGGAGGAGCCCTGGACGCCGGGGAGTCTCGGGTCTGGTCCCGTCTTCAGGACACACAAGAGCAGTAAACATGCTCACGGGGCTGTCAGTGCGGAAGCAAACCACCCCCACCCCATGTGGGCTTCCTACCCAGGCCATGAGAAGGTGGGCAGGACTTAGAACTGAGCCTCTGACAGCTGCAGCCAGCAGGCCCAGACCACGGGGCGGCCCGACCGCGGCAGGACTAGCCTTTGGAGCTGGCTCCGACCTCCAACCCTCAACACATGCAGCCCCCAGCCCCCGCCCCGCCCACAGGCGCCGCAGCCTCTTCCGTGGGCGGGGGAACGGACCTCCTGCACGAGGGGTTGTGGGACCTCTGGTCTAGCCCTGAAGGTAGTTCTCCACTCACAACTCCACCATTACAGATTTATTTCTTTGGCCCCTGAGGATTTTATGTCTCTTGCGTCTTCCGCTGAGGGCCAAGGCACATTGCCTGACTTTCATCACTGCCTAATTTCCTTCAGGTTTGTCTTGGTTTTATGGAAACATCCTTCTTTCAAAGTGAATCCCAGACTTTTTTTAGGGCCATGTCTTTAAAGTGCCCCCAAGACCACTGCACAGCTCTGCCTAGGGGGTCCCAATCAGTTGAAGTGAAATCTTTGCTGTTCTGGCTTCAGTTCTGCGACCGTCGTGTGTCCCCAGGACCGTGGTGTGCTGGAGTCAGCTCTTCCCAGCCCGTCAGGAATTGCCCCAGTGGCAGCTTGCAACAGGCCGCAGGCCGCGGTGGCAGCATTTTCACCATGGGCAGATGCTGCCTTCGGGGCTTCCCTCCCCGCCCCCCAGCCCCCTGCCAGCTTCTCCCTGCCCAGCCCAGGTGCCTTCCCGTCTTCGGAGGAGTGGAGTATTTCCAAACATATCCATTGAGTTTTTAATTCTCACTATGATCGTTTTTTATTTCTAGAAGTTCTATTTGGTTCTTTTCCAGGTTAGCTATGTCATGTTTTAATAGTTTCCTGTCCTTTGCAGATCTTTTCTGTCTTGAGGTTTATTTTCCTTAAACGAGGTGCGCATAGCTGATTTATTAGCCATTTAATACTTTCATAATCCCAAGCTGAGTGGGCTGATTTCTATCTCGGTCACTTCTGCTGCTTTCCCTCCCGCGACTGTCTCTGGTCCTGGTGGGTCTGGCTCTCTTACTTGCTGGCCACTGACCTGGTGTAACCCATGCAGTTCCCCAAGGGCTGGGATGAAGGAGCCCCCGTCCAGAAAGGCTTGGTGATCGCAGCTGGGAATGACCTTGAACCCAAGTCAAGGCCCCCAGCTGGCCGTGGCCTGTGGGAGCCAGAACTTCTCAGGGTGGTTTTTCTTTCTCCTTTTTCTCCCCTTTCTCGTCTCCTGCTCTACTGGGCACCGGGGCCACCTCCTTGCAATGCCCTGGGGTTAGGGAAAGAAAACCACTCCTTTCTGGGTCACCTGAAAGTGTCTTCTCACGGGGCCCAGCCCAGAGGGGAGGGACTTCTCGCCTTGGACGGGCCCACATTGAAACTGTGACTTCTTCCTCCTCAGGCCACTAAAGCCAGCCCCGTGGCCATGTTGTTAGATGCCACCAGGGAAGACACTGTCTTAGTTGCTCCTCCAGATCTGTCTGGGTTTTCCTCCAAAACATGACCTGGCAGCTTCCTACTCTGGGTTCTCAGTTCTTCAGCATCGTTAAGGCCATTACATCTCTATTTTTGTCCCCCATATTCTACTTGACTTGTCATTTATTTCTGCAACCAGCCGTCACTGAGCAGGCATCAGGCCAGACCCCATGCCACGGGCTGGGGATAAAGATGTCCACAGCCACCCCTGCCATGTTCTTGGAAAAGAGCAATCGTGCCCGATCACCAGGACCGCGTCCACTGAGTCCCCAGCTCTCCTGAGACGCGAGTGCAGAGACGGCATCAAGATGATGCGGAAGGTGTACTTGCTCCCGAGAAAAGTACCTCTCCTGCCCAGCGTGGCCATGTCCTCGCACCCGCGTGGTGGGGAGCTGGGTCTTCCTGCGCAGCGTAGACATGGTCGGCAATAACTGCAGCCTGGGAGATGCCCGCTGGTGGGCAGTGGCTTCCCCACGCAGACCCACACCTGGGGTCTGGAGGCGTTCCCTCCGGGAGCCATGTGGGTGAAGGGCAATAGCCAGCGTGACAGGGTCAGCCCCAGGCCGAGCTCCCAGCCCTTGTCCACAGCTCGTGGGCCTGGGACGAGCGGCTCCAGGCCTTGCCTGCCCCCTCACCCATGTTTACGGCAGCGGATACGCCGATAGCTACTGAAGGTCCGGGAGCGGATCAGATGGGGGTCTGAGTGCCGGGGCTGTCCTCGGCTGGCATGCAGCAATGGTGGGCTCCTTCCCTCCTCCTGCATCCCTCGCTCAGTAAATATCATCAAGCACCCACCCCGGGCCGGCGCTGCTCTCTGTCCTAGGGACACCAGTCCTGCATAAGAGCCGGTGCTCCAGCTCACATCCACGACGGACACTGGTGGCCACAGGGTGGGCAGATGCCAGTGCCGCCAAGAACCCGCCTGGTCGTGAGGGACTGACCGAGAGGCAGCGCCAGGTGTCATGTGCCTGGAAAGCCTCTCTGGAACAGAGAACGTGAACCTCTCCCGGAGGGCAGCCGCCAAGGCCGCTGGTGTCTGCCCCTGAGTTCAAACACAGGAGGTTCAGGCCACCGTGGCCACACGTCCTCGTCGAGGGGCAGGGTGAGGAGGAGGCCCGGGTCCCCTGACGGGGCTTCACGGTGCCCTGCAGGTGTGGGTGTTCTCCTCTCCGAAGCTGGGAAAGCCGAGGCAGAGACAGGATCTACCCAGGGCACCGAGGGCTCCGGGCCCGAACCCCGGCAGTGATGAGGCTTCGGGGCTCACCTGCACCTGATGGCCCGGGCCGTGCTCAGGAAGGTCTGCCTGTCCCCACTGTGGTCCCGCCGATGCTAAACCAGGGCAGGGTCACTCACGCAGGCGGGGCTATCCCATTAGTGGCTCTGTGACCCTCAGGCTCCCACCGTCCCGATCCTGACCCCTGACTGGAGGAGCAGGCGTCAGGAGTGGATGCTGCCCTCCCGGATACGGGGTAGCTTGTGAGGACCGGGGTGGGGAGGAAGGAAGCCCACTATGCAACCAGAAAGCCACCCACATCCGGTCCTCATTGGTGCAAACCTTCTAGTAATTTCTGAGCCTGCACTTGAGCGGCAGTGAGTCACCACCCCCCCACCCCCCCGGCCGTGACCAGCTGGTAGAAGCATCAGCCTTCACCGTGATAGAACGTCCAGGCCCTCGGGTGGCAGCACATGGCATCCCCACCTGCCATGAACCTGCCATGGGGGACATTTTTGTTTGGGATTTTTCTCCTTTCTTCGGAAAGGAAAACGTCGACACAATTGGAGCTGGGCTCAGAACGGGAGCTTAGCGGATCTAGCATGTGCTCTGCACCAAGGTGAGCAGCTCCAGCCTGCCCACCTGCCCTGGTTGGGGGCTATTTGGGGGCTTGGCCCTGTCCCCTTTCAGAGCCCAGGAGAGGTTGGCCCTCCCCATGCCCAGGGCCGTGGATGTGGCCTCCCAATACCCCAGCACTAGCCTCCTGGGGCACCCGGCGGCCTCTCTCGGTGTCTTCCTGCTGCGGTGGGCTCTGGTCAGGCCGTGGTCAGGCCGGGCACCACGTTTTAAAACATCCCAAATGTGTTTTCGCCGAGCTGGTCCCACGGCCCCTTTCTCAAATGTCGCCAGCTGTGTCCCTGGGAGAAGCTCCGCTGCTCACGTAAACAGGGCTGCGTGCTTCCCAGGGAGGCCGGCAGCGGCTGCAGCTCCCTGACCACCAGCGAGAGAAATCTCCATGGACTCGGAAGAATATATTTTGGGTCTTTGCGTGCGGGTGAGCAGAGCCCAAAAATAAATCTGGGCCTGTAACAGGAAAAGACAGGCTCTTCCTCACGTGGGCCGTCAACGGTTATCTCTCCTGACTCGGGTGCCCTGTGGTGTCCACCTGTACCTGTGAGTCACCAGGACTGGGGGCCACCACCTCTCGGGTGTCGGTACCCTCCGTGGCTCCGCAGGGGTAGGGAGGTGGCTTGAAGCTTCTTGGCCAAAGGGTTCTCTGCCCTGAGGCAGGCTTGGTCTCAGCGGCCTGTGCGGGGGAGTGATCCTAGACCAGAGCAAGACTGACCTCTCTGTCAGCACCAGGGCTCCTGTATTGCCCAGTCTGCAGATGAGGAAATGGGCTCAGAGAGGTTAAGTCACTTGCCAGAGGCCACACAGGGGCAGGGCAGGATTCCAGCGCAGCCCTCCCAAACCCAGTCCTCTGAACACAGGGCCTCACCCAGTGCCCACTTGACCTGCACCTTAAGGGCCACAGAAGGATCTGGGCTCCTTGCACCCGAGCGCTGGGGCTGCCTCCTCTAGCCCATGCAGGGATGTGATGGTTCGCAGAGGGGGCCCAGGCCCACCGGGGTGCCCTGTGCCAGCGCAGCCCTGAGTCTTGGCCTTTCCTGCTGTCTCCTCGAAGCAGCTTCGGGCCCGGCTGCTGGGTCCACGCTCCTGTGACACTTCCCTAGCCGCTCAGGCAGGCCCCTGCACACAGCCGCGCAGGACCCTACCCTGCAGCACCAGGACAAGAGCAGTGGGCTGAAGGGTGGCCCCAAACCCATGTCAACCTGCAGCGCTCGAATGTGCCCTTGTTTGGAAGAAGGGTCTTTGCAGAGGGAATTAAGTTAAACATTTCTGCATGAGATCATCCTGGGTGTAGGGTGGGCCATAAATCCAATGGAGAGACACAGAGGGAGGAGGCCACGTGACCTCAGAGGCAGAGGGGGGAGTGATACAGCCACAAGTCGGAGAACGCCTGGGGGCCCAGGAGCTGGAAGAGAAAAAGAAGGAGCCTCCCTAGGGCCTGTGGGGGGAGCGTGGCCCCGCTGGAACTTTGATGTTGGATTTCCGGCCCCCAGCACCGGGAGAGAACACGGTTCTGCTGTGTGAGCTACAGCAGCTCCGGGAACTAACACAGGGAGCTGGCTAGCACGTGTGCACTTCTGTGCCTCAGTTTCCCCAGCCATGAAACGAGGGCAGTGATGGGACCTACCTCACAGTCTCGTTTTGCTGTGAGGCTTGAATGAATTAATGCACATAAAATGTACAAAGCAGACCCCGCACATAACAGGCGCTCGCGGACGCCAGCCTCCGCCAATGTTACTGTTGGTATTACCGCGTACTGCCCTTCACTCATTCATTGAAGAAATGCGTGCGGCGTGGTGACCGTGGGCCTCGCCGTTCACGTAAGCGACCACGGGTGGGCTTCAGGAGGAGGGCGAGGAAGAAGCAGGAAATGGAGCTGGGTGTCAGGGCGGGTGCCCCTTCCTCAGGTAGGCCAAGGGATGGGTCACCCGAAGGCGGTGACCTGGAAGCTCTGCCCAAGCACCTGGCCGGGCCGGGAACGCCGCTTTCATGGGCTTCTGCCCGGGCTCTTGCCAGGTACATGTATTTGACCCACTTCAGATTTCATTTTCTTAAAACTCATCCCCAAATGACTTAGGCTCCACTGCTTTTTTTCAGCAGCCTGCCATGAGCCTACGCGCGTGAGTCCCACCTTAGCCTACTGTCGTGAATTCAGCCCGGAACCGGGGTCAGACCCTTTGAGCTGGATTGTTCTGCGCCCCGAGCTGGTGGACCAAGTCCCGGCTGGCCCTCTTCCTCCCGTTAGCCCGGTTCCTTTTTGCCAAGACTTCCAGTCAGTTCCGTTAAGTCTCAGAATTGTGGCAAGGGGAGATTGATGGGAGCTCAGGCTGGAAGCCTCAAGCTGGCCTCCAAGCCCCGGGGACGGAGGACCCCGCTCCGCATAAGGCGGCTCTGATTCAGGGAGCGTCGTGTCTCTGCTTTGTGTTGCGACGGCATCAAGACGTCGGTCAACTGAGTTGTCTCGGGGTGATGGGAAGTTCTGATTGATGTTATATGTGTCTGATGGGGAAATGTGACTGCATAGACGCTATTCGCTTGATAAAAGGACTCTCTTAAACTTGAAATCCAAGAAGGAATAGAGAAAGCTAGAGACGCTGGGCGCTCCCGATCTCATCCCTGAACGTGAGGGGGGATCTGGGCAGCACTGCCTGTGTTTGAATCCAGCACCCCTCACCACTGTAAGACTGCGGGCTGTGGCAACTTACTCTCTCCAAGCCTCAGTGTTCCCATCTGTAAAGGGGGCCAGTAGTGGTGCCTTTCTCATGGAGCTGCTTGTGAAGGTTGTTGGACTCAATTCTCTCGAAGCCCTTAGTTGATGCCACCTCCTTGCCAGCCAGCACTCAGTGACCTCGGCTCTTTCATACCGTCATTCAGCACCACAGCCATTTAGTGGGGCAGCGGGCCTTGAACCGGGGCCTGCCCACTCATGTTAGGATAAAGGCTACGCAGACGCAGGGAACCTGGGGTGTAGGCCAGGAGCGGGCAGAGGGGTGGCCCTGACCCTGCTGAGGGAGGATGCCCAGAGGAGGACCAGCTTCAGCCGCCGCCTCCTTGCCCCTGCTCGGGAACCCAGAAGGCCTTTGGCGCCCCCAGGTTGGGGCCGAGGGGCCTGGGCTCTGTGTCCTGACAAGTCCTCTCTCGTGGCCCAGGCTGCTTTGGGGGCCTTCAGCTAACCGCCCTGAAAACTTCCCATGTGTTTTGGAGTAGGTACCCCCTGAGACCCTCTCTAGGCCCTCCTGGATCTTAAACATCCCCACATGACCCAGAGGAGCCCACGTAACCCCCTGCACCCCAAGCCACCATCTGCAAGGAGGGGACTCCGGCCGTGCCTCTCTGTGTTGTCAGGGTGGAGTGAGGGGCAAACTCAGCCACTGTGGACGGCGCGATAAACCGTCGCACATCTGAAGGTGGAAGCGATTTTCCACAAGTGTCTGCCCACTCTGACTGGGAACTTCTCTTCTCTTTCTAGACTAAAATCCACGGACTTGGGTTTGTGAAAATCCACGCCCCCTGGAACGTGCTGTGCAGAGAGGCCGAGTTTCTGAAGCTGAAGATGCCCACCAAGAAGGTGGGTGGTTTTACTCCAAAATATAGCGCCACGTCTGAAGGTCACTGCGGGAAGATGTCACCACCACGAGGCTCTCGATTGTTCAGAGACACCGAGTGGCCTTCAGTCCCACCCCTCCAGGGCAGTTGGGATGTGACAAGGCCTCTGGGCTCCAGTGTCCTGACTGTGGAGAATCTGACCCAGCCTGGGTGGTCTGTAGAGACCCCAAATCAAACCCCACCAGGACAAGGTTGCAAGCAGAAGAGCCCACCTCTCAGCCACGGGAACTCGTCCTAAGTACAAACAGGGTTAGACTTCAGGCGTTGGTGCTTTTCTACTTGTGGTATCTCGGCTAATTTATCAGATTCATTTTAATTACGTTTCCTAGCTTGCTGGGAGTTTTCTTTTTAATCTCTGGAAACTTTACGGTTACGATGCAGTTTGGCGGCGTCGCCCCTGAAGCTTAGCTAGGCGTCGGCGTTCACTTTTGTGTGCGGACGGGACGAGGCGTGCCCGGTAATAAGTCAGGCTTCTCACATCCACCGAGATCCTTTGCATAACCTCTTTTGAAACAAAAGTGAAGTTTGGGGGAAAATTCCCTGGAATGTATTATAATTGCACTGTTGGCTGGGCTCTCCCAAAACTCTGAGCTTTCAGATTCAATCCAGAAACTGAGAGTGGAGGGGACGTTTTGGCCCCCCTGGGCTCACTATTCCCGGGATGTGCCATCCCAGCAGGGTGGGACCATTCTCGGACCGTCGGAGAATAGATCCCAGAGGTCACGGCTCGGCAGCGTGACTCGAATCCCCCAACCCCGGTCTTTCCTGCAGATGTATCGCATCAATGAGACCCGTGGCCTCCTGAAAAAAATCAACTCCGTGCTCCAGAAGATCACGGACCCCATCCAGCCCAGAGTGGCAGAGCACAGGCCCCAGACCATGAAGAGACTCTCCTATCCCTTCTCCCGGGAGAAGCAGCACCTGTAAGTGGGGAACCCCCACTCTGCTCTCCAAAGGGCCCTGCTCTGTCGGGATTTAACCCTCTAGCATGAGAAACACAGGTTGAGTCTCTGTCCCCAAAGGACAGTGAATTCTTATAAGAGATTTGTAGCTGTTGAGCCCAGATGAGGCCATAGAAGTGATTTCTGAGGTCGCTGTTAACTGGGAATTAGGGGGGCACAGATATTGTCCTACTTGGTAGTCCTGAGGGGGCGCCCTGCAAGCAGTGGTCTGGGCATCCTCTCTCCTGCCCAGCTCCATCCTCCTGAGGGCCTGGTTAACCACGCCTTCTGCAGCCCCCAGGGTCTCAGGCCAGGGGAGCCACATTCCCGAAGGCAGAAACAGAAACGCATCCCCAAGCGGGAGTCCTGAGGCCGCAGAGATTCACAGCCAGCAGGGTTGCCTGCCTGGCAGGGCCACGCCTGTTCTGGAACCTTCCCTGCTGCCAAGGGGCAGTGGGGCGTAGCCACCTGGGGCAGTGGCAGCCGCAAGGCCTCTGTGGACCTCGCTGAGCAGAGCTGGAGAGTGGGCAGAGATGAGAATAGAAAGCTTGGGTGCTGGGAACCCAGAGGGACTTTGGATAGTGAGCTCCAGTGGGGGGCTCCCAGACACCCCCTGCCACATGGGGTGGGGGTGGGGATGGAAGGAAGTGCCGGGGCTCAGAGCTGGGCTTCTGTCCTGTAGATGTGGCTGGGAGGAAGCACAAGTTTCACCTGCTGTCACCGGTCCTAGTGGGGGCGTGAGGCAGGATGTGCCACCCAGAGTGCAGGATGCAGCCCCTAACCCAGCCTCCTCCAGCTCCAGAACAGGGACTCGGGCGCTAGAGGGAGCTGCCCTCTTTCCAGGACCCCAGGAGGCCTCCCTCACCTCTGCCCTGGGCCAGCTCTGTCAGCCCCCCCAACTGTGGAGATAGAGACCCCCCACCAGCCGCCCTCCCAGCCTCCCTGAGCTCCCTGGGGAGTGACGAGTGTGTTCCGGAGACAGCCCTCTGCCTCGCGAAGCCTTAGGCAATCGCCATGCAGCCCAAGACAGCAGGACCCCAACCATTCTGGAGTTCCAGGGAGGTTATTGTCAAGATCGAAACTGTCTGATGGTGGCATGGCAGTGTCCCTGTCCCCCCCAGTGTTGAAGCAGAGGCCTTTAGAACGTCCTGCAGAGGATGTCATGCAAAGGAAGCAGAGACCTGCAGGGAGGGCCGTGTGACCACACTTGCCTCTCGGGTCACTTCCCACCTGTGTGGGTCTCAGAGCCTCACCCAGGGACCAGAGGCAAAGAAACATGCTGTCCCAAGTGCCCAGGGGTGGACAGGCCATACCTAGTGTGCAGATAGAGTCACATCCATTTCACGGTCACCGCTAATGGGGACAGTGTGGTTTCCCAGGGCCTTGAAACCCGGAGAACTGCCAGCTCTACTGAACTGTGTCTCGTTTCCTTCCCAATACTTCAACAGATTTGACCTGTCGGATAAGGATTCCTTTTTCGACAGCAAGACCCGGAGCACAATAGTAAGTATCTCACAAGCGTGGTGGGGGCTCTCCGGCAAGGTGGCCCTGGGGAAGCGGATGATAATTTCATTTCGGTGAAACTCCTGCGGGGGAAAGGCGGCTCTAATTGTCTGTGACCAAAATAATTAGAATAATGACAGGTAGAGGGCACCAAGGGACCCAAGGGGTAGCCGTGGCCCCACGGCTCAGAGGAGGGGAACAAGAGCAGAGCGGCGAGAGGCAGGAGGGAGGTCACTTAAGCCATACGTATTCCTGCGTCTTTGCCGCTCCCCGCACGTCTCAGAGCCTCCCGGCCGCTTGCCACCGATGGTCTGTGCGTGGCCAGCTGTCCGGCCCCAGGCCGGGGGTTTCTCAGCAGGCAGGCAGGGGCGGGGGGCACACAGCAGTAGAGGCGAAGGCCGTGGGGTAGGATATATTTCTAGGCCTTTGCCAGACAGCAAACTGAGACTTGAAACCTGACCAGGCCGCCCTGCCCTATGCAAGGTACCGACTCAATGTTTATCCATCAGCCGCCAACTTGTCCGCCAGCCAAGCCGGCTGTGCATGGCCCGGGACCCAATTTCTATCTAAACAAGAAGTTAACCTCGCAGCCAAGCCGTGGCTGTTGTTCTCTTGTCCCTGCCCAGAAAGCCCAGCCTGCCGGGCAGAGATGGAGGGCAGGGATGAGGCAGCCCTGCCAACCTTGGCCACATAACTGGCCCTGACGGCCACCAAACCGAGACGGGCAGACGGCAGCCGCGGGACGGCGGTGCAGGGCACACTGACATGGGGGGTTTTGAGCTGCTGCCGCGACAGGCACAGCCAGGTCCTGTCTGCCCTCCGTCCCTCCCCAGCCCTGTGACCTCGGGAGAGTCACTGAGCCTGCGTCAAGACAAAGACTATTCTGGCTTGTTCCTGAGAGGGCAGCCATGCCCCTCCATCTGGCCAGCGTGCTGGGCACGGCGTCACTGCTGCGAGTTTTTATTCCTGGTGTTACTGACTAACCTCGGCAATTAGATCTCACGGTGATAAATAACAGGAACTCGCTGACGCGAAAACGTCAGCCCCCACAGCGGACAGCTTAGGACTAACGCGGGTCCATATGAGCTGTCTCCTCGCTCTCAGACGTCAGCCACTTGGGAGAGCCACCACGGCGTCAACCTGACTTCTTCTACGTCGTTATGACATAGGAGAAAATCGGAATAGCCAGCCGGGTAAACTGAGTCAGGGCTCATGTTTCGGTATTACGCACACCCTATGGGGCTGCCAAAATACTCCAGAAGCAGGGGCAGGGTGCGAGTTTGGAAATGCGCTCATGCTGCCAGGGAGGTGGCTGAGGTAGAGGGGGGCATATGTGACTTGGAAGCCCTAATTCCCGTGTTGTTGGGATCTGCTGTGACATCGAGGGTAGTCCGTGATCCCTGGGGTGATGGCCGCATTGCCACCTAGTCACAGAAAGCATCCTGCTGGGCCAGGAAATGTCGGCTGAATGGTCCTTGACTCCATTTACCTCTAGGGGGAGGGACACTCTCTCCCAGAGACCCTGGAGACCAGTTTAATGAGCTTCGCCCTCGGTTAGTCAGAGCTCCTGGTCTTCAAAACCCAGCAGCATCCAGGGCTGCGGGAGGTCACTGTGGGCAAAGGTGTGGGGAGCGACAGCCCCTCCCTACCTCCCCTCGACACCAGCCACTCTGCTCCTGGCACTGGGGTGGACAGCGTGCAAGTGTGGAGCAATGGGAGACCAGGAGCACCCCATGGGGAAGGACCCGATGTGCTGATCTTGGGTCTTAGACCCTCGGCCCGTGGGTACTAGGGAGCCACAGAAGGTTGTAGTGCAAGATTTAGGATGGTCAGAGCTGTTCTGGAGCAAACACTGCCAGTAATATGTGGGAGGACAGGTAAAGGGCGGATGCGGGGTCACGGCAGTGGCTGCGAATGGGGCCACTGCTGCCCTTGTGGAGGGAGGAGGTGGTTACAGCAGAGTCGGCAAGATCAGGGCAAGGTCAGGACTGATTGGATTTGAGGGATGACAGGAAGAGGGCTGTTGAGAGCAGCTGAGTGGGTGGTGCCTGCCTTCATTCAGCAGGTATTTATTGGGCACCTGCTGTGTGCCGAGACCGGCGGACATGGAGAGGCCTTGAGCACGTTTATAATGTGGTAGATGGTGCGAAGCCAGCGGGGTTAGAAGACAGAGTGACGGGGCAACTTCATGGGCCTCTTTGTTCTGGTGACCCTGAGCTCATATCTGAAGGGGACAATCGCTTCCCACTGAAGGAACAGCCGGGGCAGAGGCTCTGCGGCTGTAGGAGTGAGTCTGGAAGGTGAGAGGCGCAGCCAGGAGGCTGGGCTTACTGGGTCAGCTGGGTGGTGGAGACAGAGGCAGAGAGGCCGGACGCTGGCAGGGCCAGATGGCGTAGGCCGTGGGCCGTCGGGATGACTCTGGTCTTGCCCAAGAGAGTGGGGACAGAATCAGCGTGCTCTGAAGTGCATGTCTCTGTTATTCTCATCCCAGTTTATAGATGGGGAAACGGAGGCACGGGAGGTGATGCAGTTTGCCCAAAATCACACAGCTACAAAGGGTGGAGCTGACACTCAGATCCAGACAGACAGACTCTCGGACCAGAATTCCTGAGGCCACCAAACAAAATGTTTCCTCAGTCGAGGGAACACGGAGCGGGTGTAGGATCCCTTCGGGACAGCTCCGCCCAGGCGCCATGCAACCAGAGCCTGGTGCCAGGCTGCCTCCTGACCCGGTGCGGAACGGAACCCCACCCCTCCCCGGGTCTCCAGAACACTGGGTGCCATGTCCAGGAGGGGCCCTGCTCCATCTCATCTCTCAGCACAAAGGGACAGTAAGCCCACTGCGAGGGCACGGTGCCCAGGAGGGCTCGTCAGTGCTTGGCCGGGGCCAGCGCCCACCATTCCCACTTTGGGGAGCAAAAGACGGGAACTCTCCAGGTTACACTTGTCCCCAAGAACCCCAGGCCTGTGACGTGGTTGAGACTCCTGGGCACAGTGGGCCATGCCTCGGTGACGTCTGCTGCCCTCCCTGGGGGTCAGTTCAAGGAGGTGGTCGTCGCCAGTGTCTGGCCAGGCCTTCTGGTGATCGCAGGCATTTTCTGCTTGTGGGAGGTGCCTGAGGTCACGGCTCACCCTCCTCCCTGTCTCTCTGCCACAGGTCTATGAAATTTTGAAGAGAACGACATGTACCAAAGCCAAGTACAGCATGGGTAAGGACATTTTTGGGGCTTGAGATCAGCGTTGGTTCCTAAGTGGGAATCTCGCCTCCGAATCGTCTCTGTGGGAGGTGGGCCGCCAGCTGGGGTTTTTAAAAGGGTTTTGATTTAAGGCTGTGCAGCAGTTTCAGACAGGGGGGCCGTTCAGGACACAAGGCAGTTTTATGGCCCGGCATTTTTAAATATAAAGGCGTCCTTTGCTTTGGCCTGAGGTGTTTGTGCCAGCCCAGTTGGGGTCCTGCTGCAGAGGTGGTCCGTCCGGGCTGGGACAGACCGGCATCAGGCGGGACCAAGGGTCCCTGACCCTCTCTCGGCCCTCACAGCCCAGCGGGAAGTAGCCAGGGTTCGGGGGGCCGTAGCCCATGCAGCTTTCTAGGCCACTAGGAGCAGCCGTTCCCGCTGGAGGCAGCCAGACAAGCACACGCTCGGGTGGCAGGCACCCGGGGCTGATGCAGCCCCCCTCGGGGCTCTCCGAAAACAGTGTCCCCCGGCCAGGCACCACTGTCTACGGACGGCCTGACTCAAGTCGTTGCCACAAAACCATCCCGACAGGGCTCCTCGGGGATCATCTCCCAGAACACCTTACGCCACAGATACAAAATCTTCCCGATCAAATTGTGTAGGTGGCAGTCACCCCACTGTGGTCCCTCGCCCACAACTGCGGGCTGAGTTTGCGGAAGTCCAAACATCGCAGCATGAGAGGATGCCTCGCCCAGCCTCTCTGCCCTCCTCTGGAGCTGCGTGTGCCCCGCTGAGAGCCGTGCGCACGGTGGCACTCCACCGCGCTCTGCGATGACCAGGCTGTGGTCCCGGGGGACAGAGCTAGGTGGATGAGAGCCGGAATCTGTGTCTCTAGGAGGAGTGACGTGGAGAGCAGAGGGAGCAAGGGGCTCGGCACCTGAGCTCTTGGGGACAGGCCCAGGGTGCAGAGAAAAGATGAACAAATGCTCCGGAGCTCAGGTGGGCTGCTCGGGCCCTGACCAGCACGGCCATGGTCAGTCACAGGGACACCCTTCTGGGCCTGAAATCTGTAAGCCCATGTCCTAAATCAGTGGGGACATTGGGGGATAGGCTCCTGCCAGGGGCCAAGAGGAGCCCAGGGAAACCATCCCTGTCGGTCCAGCCCACCCCCAGCAGAGCAAGAACCTGAGAGTGGCCACGTCCTGGTCTGACTGTAATGGGGGCGGGGCAGGAAAAAAGCAGTTGGGAGTTTGGGTTTTCGAAAGTGCCTCTGTAGGTCACTGCCGCCGGGGCAAAGCCTTGTGAAGGTCACTAGAGGCAGGGAGGAAGCGTGGTTCTAGCCCCAGGGCTGGGTGTCGAACCTCAGTTTCCCCATGGGATCCCCGTAGCGCTCCTTCCAGTGGAGACCTGTGTGGTTGCCGTGCGGCTGAGCGGAGTCCAGGGTCTGGGGGCTGTTGGGCCCGAGCCGAGTCCTCGCTCCAGGTCATCCAGTTCCCCGCCAGGCTTATCCCCTGCACCTGGTGACAGAGCGGAGCGAGCCGGGTCCTTCTCTCCACCCCTGCTTCACGCTGGCGCCTTGACGAGAGCTCTCCTGACCTCCAAATTCATTTATCCAACTTCCAGCAAGTTTTGGTGGATTCCCGTCACCTGCCAGGCTCTGTCCCAGGTGTTGGAGCTCCCTGCCCTCAGGGGGTTTATGTTCTAGGGGAAGGAAACAAATAATAAATCAACAGATAAATCAGAAGCCAGTCTGGCAGGAGGAGGGTGTCTGGGGCAGGACGGGGGATTCAGGAACCGTGATTAGCGAAGGCCTTTCTGACAAGGTGACATTGGTGCAGAGGCTTGAAGAAAGTGAGGGGAACCTCCCAGGTGGAGGGAGAAGCCAGTGCAAAGGCCCTGTGGCAGCACCATTCTGGGAGTGTTCTAGGCGCAGTCAGGGGGCCAACAAGCCTGGATCAGCCCCAGGTCCATTTTGTATTGCAGGTGACACTTTCCTTTGTGTGTGGTTTTCAGCCACGTTCTCCCACTTCCTCTGGTTTTGATTTCTAAGGGTCCCTCGGGTCCCCTGACCACTCCAGATCACTGACCAAGGAGATGGTCCATTTTTAAGGAGGCTTCAGGGGGTCATTTTCCCACCAGTATCAAGTGGAATCTCAGAAGGTGGGCCACTCAGGCCACTGAAAAACCTGCCCCTCTGACCGCCTGGAAAGGCTCTTCAGCCAGGCAGGGGGTTCAATGAGCAGCAGAGGGTTTCAAGGAAATTCCTCAGCAGCGCTGGGCCACATGATGTGTTTGGAGCAAGATCAGATCCCCAGGAACCCCCTTCACCAGTCACGGCCCTGGCCCTCCCTTCCTTTCTTCCAGCCTCCCGGGGCTGGGCACCCGCATTTGCGCTCACGAAGAGCTGCAGGTGTGGCGTTTTTATCGCGTGCCCGGTGCCGGCCCTGGGGCCAACAGAAAAGGGGCCCCGTCATGCCGCTGCCCCCAGGAGCACTGGACGGCTGTGAGCCCCTCGCTGGCCACCAGCGCTTGCTCCCCCGATGTAGCTTTGATCCTTCCAGGCCCTTCCACGTAACTAATAGCCGATGTACAAACAGGGCAAGGCGAGGGAAGAAAGAAGGACTCCGCCCTTCTAAGTAAAAGGCGGAAATGTGGTCAGTACGGTAAGTGTGGGCCTCCCTGGCTCTCCCAATCAACCTAAAATCTAATTCCAAATTGTATGTGTGTTCTCTGACACCATCAATTTTTCCATCCATATGTTTTCTCATGATTCAGCTTTTCTAACCACTTAAAATCCACCTTTCCGGTCTGCAGGCTTGCCCTCGAGTAGGTGGGGGTAGCTGGCGAGTCGGAGGTTTGGGGGTGACGACAGAGTGACGTCACGGGCCGCTCGCACCTCCCTCCTCCGAGACGAAACTTCCTCTTGGGGTTTCCTCTGTATCTTCCTAATTCTGCCAATCGAGCATGTGTTTACCATCTCCTAGTCCATAGATAAATAACCCAGCCGCGTCATGCCTGGGGAGGTAGCCCCAGAAAGGTGGCCGGGCTCCGTGGAGCCGGGTTCGTTTGGCTTTGAGAAGCTCTTGGCGGCTGAGACAGCCCTGAGACCACGCTGACTTCACGGTGTGGGGCAGGAGGCTCCCCCGGTCCGTAACTTTTTCTCTGCCTCTGTTTTTAAGGCATCACGAGCCTGCTGGCCAATGGCGTGTACTCTGCTGCATACCCGCTGCACGACGTAAGTAACCTTGACACACGGTTTATCTCTGTGTCACTCGGTTCCCCAGATCCCAGGGAGCTCTAATTATCCTGTGGTCGCGGCTTCCTGCTTAGCTGTCACTGTAAATGTCAACCATACACAGGCCTTCCTTGTTCTCCTCGTGGGGACGGAGAGCTTACACACAGGGCCATCTTTTCTTGCAGAACAATCTCGGCAAGACAGGGGCATTGTGGCAGGCACCCTGCCCTGGCTGCATCTGAACCTCGCAGCCGGCTGGTCCACACGGTGTTTTCCCTGGCCAGACTCCCCCACCCACCCCCAGCCCTGGCAGGGCGACCAGGGCTCTGCGTGTGTCTATTTCTGCAGAGCGAGCGGCCAGCTTCCTGAGCCGGCTCTCCAAATCCCACTGGTATCCCCCTGACAAATATAGCCCACGGCTGCGGCTGTGCGCTGGCTCGGGGTGGAGGAGAGAGAGGATTGTCTCCTGATTGTCTCTATGGAAACAGAGACTCAAGTTCAACAGGGCACCAGGCGTGGGCCGTGGGGCCTGAGCAGTGTGGGAACCCCAGGCAGAGGATCTCTGGAACTTTCCAAACGTGCATTACTGCTAGGACTGGGAGCCAAGAAGCAGGAAAGACGCGGGGACAGGCCTGGGAGTCTGGAGGCTCAGATTCCAGGCCCAGCCACTCTCTCTTGTTGGCCTTGGGCAGAGTCAGCACCTTCTCGCCAAGCCTCAATGTCCCCATCTGCAGGTCAGGAATAATCACTTGCCCCGTCTAATTGCCAGGCTAGCAGGGGTGTCAGAGGGAACGCAGATAGGAAAGGGCCTTGAGGGGGAGACACCAGATTAGACGAACCCAGGGTACCTGGGTAGCGCAAGGCGGCCAGCCAGATGACGGTCCGGGGGAGGCTCCCCCAGACCATGACCCTAGAGGAAAGATGCCCGGCTGCTCAGCTGCCGTCTCCTCCCCCTGCAGGGCCTCCTCCTGCCTGTAGGGCCAGGGACTTGGGACCCACCGACCCTGCTTCCTCCCTCTGTACTTCTGCTGGCGCTGTTCCTCCTGCTCCTGGCATGTCCCTCCCGGCCCCTCCCCACAGGCAGACAAAAGCACCCACACCTGGCCTTCCTGTTTCCTTCATCCCCACCCAGCCGATTTCTTCCTCCCTTCCCTGGGCTTCTGATGCTCTGTCCTACGAAGACACTGCTGTCTGGCTGCCTTTTGTTGTGTGTGTCGTTTCCCAGAAGCCCTGGCACTCCGCACTTAGTAGGTGCTCAGTAAACATGGTAGAGATTTGGCTTGGATTGAGTTGGGTTGCTTCGGCCAGTGACTTGTTGTTGGTGGATGTTTGCACGGCAGGGCTCCAACCCTCCGGGTCCTGGCCATCACTCCCAGCCTCACTTGTCCGTCCTGACTTTCCTCTGGTACCTCCGGTGGTTTCATCAATCAGCCCCGCTCCGCCGGGAAAGCAGCCCTGCAACCTCAGAGGAGGCAGCCTGGGGCCACAGCTCTGCTCTCGAGACTTGGACCATAGAAGCCAAAATGTTTCAGGGCCTCCTGCCTGTTTGGAGTGGGCCCTTTAAGTCTCAGAAGGGAAGGGGGAGGGATCAACAGGCCTGAGCCCCTGCTGGGTGCAGAGCACTATGTCCAGTAGGAGCCTTGCCTCGGCACAGACTCGGAGACTCAGAGAGGTTTAGTAACTTGCCTGAGGTCGGAGCTGGAGCCAAGAGCCATCCCTGGTTGCCACTCTGCTGCTCTGTCCCCTGGCTGTATCACCGCCTCTTCCTTTCCCAAGGCCAGGTGCATCCCTCTTCTTGGTCTTCACAGCCGTGTTTGTCTTAGGACTTGATTCTGTCGGCTCTTTAAATGGACTGGTGTGAGACTCCCCGATTCGCTGGCCTACCGTCAGGCAGTCAGTCTTGCAAAAATGTCACCAAGGCCCACACAGGAAAAGCCCCATTTGTGATCACCATGGTGCCTTACGCAGCTCTGGGGAAGCCTGCAACACAGGCAGGGTCTGCTTCCGTTTTCCAGTTAGAGAAACTGAGGCTTGAGGAGCTCAGACAGCTTGCCCAGGAGCACGCAGACAAGGAGACACGGAGCCCCGAACCTGGCCTGTATACTTTAGGGAATACAGAATTTTGCATCCACAAATTTTCCATGCAACTGAAGGGCATCCACCCCGTTAAGCACCAAAGTTGATGTTTAAATACCCGGGGTGTGGGGGCAACTCATCCTGAACCGACTCCCGTGTACCCTTAACCAGCACACTGGCTGAAGGAGACTCAGCCTCGCCTGGGGAGGCACTGCGAGGCCGCGGCTGTGTGCTGTGTAGTGCTTTGCGTTTCTTTACGTCCGTCGTCCTCACCATGTCCGTTGTCCTGTGTCACCGCGGTTACCTTCGATGCACAGCCCATAGCACGCCCCCATCCCGTGCCTCCTGCTTTCATTCGTTCATCGAGAGCATCCGCCAGGTCTGCAGCCACACAGCCCTGAACTCACCCGATCTCGTCTGTTCTCGGAAGCTAAGCGGGGTCTGGCCTGGTTAGTACTTGGATGGGAGAACGTCTGCCGCGCAAGGTGCTGGGTGCCATTGCCAGCCAGATAGCCGCCTGATGGGACCGTGCCCGGATGGGAGCTGAACGCTCCGAGTGAGACCCTTAGAAGCCTCCTGTAATTAGAGTGTGGTGTCTGCTCAGAAAGGACTTTGGCATTTATGTTGGCTGCGGCGGCTTTTTGGCTTCCTTCCTGGTTGACATCTACCCACCGGAGGTGGCCAGCGAGCAGACCTCGGTACCAACGAGACGCTGCTAGAAACGTGTGGAAAGAAACACTGGGAAATGCTAAAAAGGGTCAGCTTGGGAGGGTGAGGGTCCCCTGGCAACGTCAAGGACGTTGGTTACGTTGTTGCTCGAGTGCGTGGTCAAGCCTTCTCCACCTCACAGGGGAGGCAGGGCTCAGTGAGGGGTCAAGAAGTCGCTGGTGAGCGGAGCGGGCACTGGGCAGACCTCGAGGGGGCCCAGAGCTTTGTCTGCGCGGCGAGTCTCAGCCACGCCCCGGGCCGTGGCACAGCCTGTCTCCTGCTGCTCCTGTTTAGTTATTTATATCAACCGCTCACATTTTGGGCTCGCTTTCAACTTCTGGGCCCTTCTCCCTTTCCTTTGGATTTAGAGGTCTGGATCGAGTCCCACACTAGCTCAGGAAGGTTGATTCGCTTCTTCGAGCTGCAGTGTTTCCACCTGTAAAGTGGGCGTGCTGGGCTCACTGAGCTCAACGTGCAGTGACCGTGTAATTCGTTGTCCCTCTTGGGCTGCTCGAGTGGAATGGGCTCCCACACTGGGACTGTGCCGGTGGAGTGGACGTATGTTCATCCTACAGATGTGATTCTTCCCGCCCCCAAAAGCCCCCTCACGTTTGTGTTTCCAATTCCGAGGACCTGACCATGGGTCCTGTCCTGGAGTCCCCTCGGCAGGCTGGCGGGGCAGCCAAGGAGGACCTGCACGGCACTTTCCATCAGAAGGGCAGAGACACCTGGTGACCTTCGTGCTCTGCCTGAAACTTTGTCCCAGGATTATCTTAATTTACGTCAACGTAGACGCAGTCTACGTTTTGAAACATTGCACGTTTGAGCAGCTCACAAGCTCCATCAGGTAATAAGGGTTTTCCTTTTCTCTGTTTAAACAGGGGGACTATGAAGGGGAAAACGTGGAGTTCAACGACAGGAAGGTAAGTTGGCTCGGGCGGCAGTCGGGGGAGGCTCTGCGGGGTCTCGAGGGGGCCCGGGGGCGGGTGGGCCGCAGCAGGGCCTTCCCCCGGGGCTGGCTGCAGGACGCGTGGTGGGTGTCTGGGGAGGCGCCACTGCCCTCCAGGTTTTCAGACGAGTCGGTGAACTCTGTGTAGCTGCCTGGTTTTCCTTTTCTGATTCTCGGAAGCATCCTTGGCAGGTGATCGTGAACGTGAGAAAGGAAGGGATGTCCTCCCTGGGGCCCGCCCCTTCCACACTGTCCTTCCTCCGCTGAACCTGCAGGAGTTAAAACCCTTACCTTCCTGGACAGTCCCAACCACGCCTGTGCCTCCAGCAGTCTCTGCTGGCATCTGGCCTAATCCCACACAGCTCGGGTAAATAAACCTGGGCACCGCTGTGGCCAGGCCCATAGAGTCCCCGGCCACACACTGGGGAAAGCTATTCGATGGTGTTCAATGAAATATTTCTCAAACTCACCTGACATGGAACCCTTTTTACTGGAGACGTTACTGAGCTGGTGTCCCACAGAGCACACTTTGGGAAACACTAAGTGATGTTTGGTTCTTCGGTCGCTGTTGCTAGTTTCCCGCACTCTTCAAGCACCTTGCTCCAGGCAGAGGGTCCCTGCTCCTTCCACCCGGCTCCCAGGCAGCTTCGCCCCACTGGGGCATCTCCCCAACAGCCACATGCTCTCCCTCCCTGCACACACTGGAAGTTCGTTTCCTGCCCCCACGTGCCCACACCGGTAACCAGCCTCCCTCCCAGCTTCCACGTTCGCCCGCCCGGGAGCGGCCCTCTCTGGACCCTGCCTGTCCTGCCTCCACTGCTGACCCTCCTGCAGGTGGGGGGCGGAGTCGCCGCCCTGACAGCCTCACAATGGTGGCCTTGTCCCAAATCCCAGGGGCCAGGACCTCTGTGTGTGGAATGTTCTTCATTTCAGCCTCCCTCCGGCCCCTCGTACATGTTTTTAAACCTTTGGTACTTGATACAACTTGCCTGCTTCCCGGGAACCCAGCTGAAGATGCTATCTGATTTAGCACAAAATTACATATTTGGTTATTTTTAGTGTAACATCTGGCATTTGTCTGAGACCCTGTGACTTGCAGAACTCCCCCATCCGATCCCATTGGAGAAGCACCATCCCCTCCACGGGCCTGCCCTGACCAGCTCTGGCCTCTCAGTCCAGTCCCTTGAGTCCCTCTGTCCCTCTGTGCCCCTCTGCCCCTTGGCTGACACCCTTCCTCCACCTAGAATGCACTTTCCATGGACACCAGCAAACCCCTTCTGGTTGAACTCAGCCCTCTGAATCATGGGCCCTCTGCCCTGTCCCCCTCCATGCTTCAGCCACACTGGCCACCTTTCTGATCTGAAGACCATTTGGCTGACACCACATCAGTGCCAGGACTATCTCATTCAGTTACTTATTGAGAAATACTTAATGGACACTGCTGTGTGCCAGCCCAGCAAGCAGCTCCAGGTCTATCCAGGCCCAGCTGTTTCTGCTGCCTGGAGTGCTGCCCCCTCCCCATTTAATGTTATGTCCCAGCAATGGGTACAAGGCCTGGCCCATGGAAGGTAGTCAGGGCGTAATAACAGATGGATGGGTGGATGGTTAGGTGGGTGGATGGATGAATGGATGGATGGATGGATGAGTGGGTAGATGGATGGGTAGATTGACGGATGAATGGGGGATGGGTGGGGGGATGGGTGGGTGGATGGGTGAATGGATGGATGGCTGGATGGATGGATGATTGGGTAGAGGGAGGTGTGGATGGATGGATGGATGAGTGGGTAGATGT